>CAUYLG010051217.1:0-77782 GCA_963573385.1 Cacajao melanocephalus | reverse complement strand
TTGTTTAAATTTTTGTGTAATTCCACATCATAGCCAAAAGATGGCATGCTTTAACCTCCTAAAGGTGCCCCAAAGCTTCTTCTTTTTTTTTTTTTTTTTTTTTTTTTTGTCTTTGCTGCCTGCAGGGTTGGGGGACACTGAAATGACAAGCTGTGGGCAGAGGCGTCTCCTTGTTTATTAATATTACCAGGCACAGCTTGAGAATATCTCACATTACTTTAGGGAGCTGATTTGTTTTGGCATCTGGCTGAAGAAGAATTGTTCCCTAATCATTTGTCAGGTGAGATACTTTTAAATTTTAGCTCTTGCCCTCACAGAAAACAATGTCTGCCTGAAAGATTCATGGCAGGGAGATGTGTATATGTGCGGAATATTCACCGCCGATGTGTTAACAACACAGCAATGTTGTTTTCCAGGGGTTTCAGAGAATAATTTACCCACTGATAAAACAAAATAAATGTTAAAATGCATAACTGAAACACACATATACAAATCAGAGGAGAAATCCTATTAATAATAGCTCAAAAATACTATTTCAAATTCCAACTATGTTTATAATGTTCACCATCAATCCTGCTTTCTCTTTCTTACTTCTAATGACTCATCTACTAAGAGAGTCAAGAAAATAAGCAAAAATCTGTATTTTAAGGTGTCCAGTTGTATCTTCAAAAAGCAGAAAACAAAATATGTTGCAACTTGTTTAGAAAGAGAATTATGCACTTGTACCCATGGGGAATCTACCAGATAGGGAGGGGACCAACTGAGGCTGAAAACAAATGAGAACAGGGACCCACACTGGGGATGGTGATTATATAAACAGAAATAATCTAGGCTCTCTTGCACAAAATGAGGAAGTAATTTGGTTGCATTTGGATCAAGCAGATTTCAGAGCAATAAGAATCAGGTAAGGGCAACAGAGAGAGTTAATAGGGGGCATTTTAGACTCACAATTAAAATATAATTTCCTAAGGACCTTGGAAATAACAATAGCTTTCAGAAGATCATTAGCACGCAGACTTGGAGATTACTTCAGCCCATCATGTTCATAAAGACACACTCATGGGTCCACCCCACAAGAGCCAGTAATTAGATTCTACCACTCCCTGTCCCAAGCGGTCTTGCATAGTGACCATTAACCTCGGCCCCAGAGGTGGGAGAAGTGATCCGAGGATGCTGGTCTGCACAGGTCAGGGCTCATAAAGGCAGCAGCAATTAACCTCCCTCCAAGTGTGTGTCTGCCTGGGAGGGGTGGGGGAGTGCACTTGGCACATTAAAAAGCATTTATAAACAGTAGATTAGAAGAGCTTAAATGAAGAAGAACCTTATAATGAGTGACGGTTATTAATGACCATTATTATCCTTGTCTTGACCCAAGAACTATTTCTTAGAATGTTTACTTAGTATGCCAGCTCAAACATAAGAGGCTCTGAAACTCTGCTGCTAATCTGCTAGTTTTAGAGAGATAGGAAATAGCTCCATGAGTGAAGTTCCCTTCCTAAAAGTTAATACGTATAAATGAAAATGTTAGAGCCCCCACATTCCACCGGAAGAGAAACAGATCGATTCTCTGTGTGGTGAGTCCCATAATGGAGGGCATTAGGGCAGGTTTAACATGAATAAGACATTGATTTCCTCTTGTTACTTGATTCAACTTTATTCCTTTTGGATTGCCAGAGGCCTCTGTGACAACATAGGCTGTGGTCTGGAGGGCAATTGGGAGCTGTATTTTCTGGTCCTTTATTTATTCATTAAAGTTTTGCACTAACAATATCTCAGTGAAAAAGAGAGAATTCAGTGAAAGCCCACAAGTATGCCTGATCCTTTTTGGACTTAATAAAGAGAGTAAACAGGTTATTTTAGAGGCATTGAGAAAGGAACAAGCAGGTCATTCTTAGTATGGTTTATGTTATTTGTTGGGGGTTGGTTTTTTTTTGTTTTTACTTGTTAAAATTTTATCATTTATAAATATAGTCCTGATAATATCTTATATACTACAAAACTATTTTTAGGAAAAAGGGAATATCTCTCACATAGCTTCCTCTCTCTCCTAATCCACATGTCCCCTGCTGGTAGCACCAATAACTTAGATATACATCCAGGATTCTCTGTCCTTTTGCATCCACACACAGAGTTTTTATGAAAATAGAATTATGCCATTCATGCTGTTGTAGAACGCAACATGTCTTGGATCTTTCTATGTCAGGATAGAGAGTGTCCTCACACTTTTTAACAGCTGCATAGTATTCTACAATAAGGATACTCTCTCACCTATTAAATCATTCTCCCACTGATGGATTTTCAGAATGTTTTCAGTTTCCAGTTGCTATAGTGATGCCTCGGGGTTCATATACCTTGGCCTCACAGAGAGTCCCTGGACATGTGGGCAGCCAGAGGAGAGGCAGAGTGGTGCTGGAATGGGTCTGAGATGGCAAAGGTATGTCTTAGAACTACTACTTCCCTGCCCTGGCAGCCTGTGGCCCAAGAGGCAGGCTCAGGAGAACATCTGCAAAGTTTCCCCACTCCTGCCTAATCCCACCCCATCCCCACATCACTCAAGACAAGACAGGTGCAGGTGAGGCTGAGAATCAGCTGGAAGACCTGGGGAAGCCTCACATGTAAGATGAGAGTGTTGATACTGAGTAAATTGATTGGACCTGGTGACCTGAAGCCAGGGAAAATGCAAGGAGTGGACACTTCAGCAATAGATACAGAGTGTTTAGAGCTAACACAGCAAAAAGAAACAGACACATAGCAGCAAAATCCACAGAGTAAAGACAGCTCTGCCTAGGACCACGGCCAGGAAGTAAGGACAGAAGGAGAGAGAAGAGGCAGGGTGAATTGCCTGAGTAGTCTAAAGAGACTGAATTCAATAGAAGACTCTCAAATGTGCTTTGAATTGGCAAGATCAAGCTTAACACCATCAGTGTAAAAGAATTAAGCATTGCATTCGCTTTCCAGGGCCACCATAACAAAGTACCACAAACTGGGCAGCTTGAGCCACAGAAATATATCATCTCAGAGTTCTGTAAACTAGAATTTGGAGATCAAGGTGTCAACAGAGTTGGTTCTTTCTGAGTGCAAGGAAGAATAGATTCTCTTCTATGCCTGACCTCTAGCTTCTGGTAGTTCAGTGGCAGTCTTTGGCATTCCTTAGATTCTAGAAGCATCACATTCATCCCTGCCTTCATCTCCAACATGAAGTTCTCCCTGCATGCATGTCTGTGTTCACTTCCCCTTTTATAAGGACACCTTCATATTGAATCAGGACACACCATAATGTTCTCGATTTAACTTGATTGCCTCTGTCAAGACCCTATCTCCAAATAAGTACCTCTGGGTACTAGAGGTTAAGATTTCCATCTATCTTTGAGGGCGGGAGGCACAATTCAACCCATAACAAGTGCCAAATTTCGGGAAAAGAAATAAAGTTCTACTTTTGCACAACTGAATTATGTAGACTGGAATTTGTACCCCAAAAACTATTTTGCTTGCATCATAGGAAAACTAATAGAGAGCTCTGCCCTTGAAGATGCTTGAACTATAGCCTAAAAATAAATGTGTTTCCATATAACATTGTCTCTAAATTTAGCAGATTTTCCAAATAATCCCTTGAATTTCACTGCCTTACCTATGCAGAAGTGAGACCCTCGAGGCTCCAGGAGAGACTCCACTGGCCACCAAGTCCAACAGAGAAGAGGCCCTGGGGAGGCGGCAGGATAAGTTACCAGGTGGTGAGTGCTTCATTTCAAAGGTATCAGAGGAGACATCTAGGACCAGCCAAGGGGGCTTCTTGGGGTGCCTGGGCAGAGCATAGATTCCTGAGAGCAGGGAGCAGGACAGGAGCCAGGAAGCTCAGCTGATCAATCTTTTTGAGAGGTAGCCTTCCCAGGACCCAACACCTATTCATGATTTACTTTCCTGTTCATCCCAGAAAGAGCTAGACAGTGACCTCAAGGCATAGTCTCCAAGTGCCAACCCCAAGGGTCAGTCCAGGTCTCCACAATCGCACTTTGAATGGCAAAGTAGAAAGCAGGCAAAGTTCATGCCACACTCAGAGAGAAAGAAACTTGTCAGAGCCAATTTGCTTTCAACTAGTAAATATCTGAAATGAGGTCAGCAACTCAGCAGCAGGAGACATTTTGTGAAGCTTACGAAGGACTCCAGTACCTGCCATTCTCTCTTGATAGTTTCAATAAGACTCATCCACTGACAGAGATGGTTATGGACCTTTGTTCAAGGCTGTTGTTGTCTTTGTATGTGTCAGAAGCCAACAGGTCCTTGGAGGGTGGGTTTCTCAGTACCACCGGTAGGTAGATCAACTGTTGGAGATTACTGCAGTACATTTCTTTCTTTCTTTTTTTTTTAAGTTCTGGGATACATGTGCAGAACGTGCAGGTTTGTTACATAGGTATACTTGTGCCATGGTGGTTTGATGCACCTATCAACATGTTGTCTAGGTTTTAAGCCCCACATGCATTAGCTATTTTTCCTAATGTTCTCCTTCCTCTTGTCTCCCAACCCCCAAGAGGCCCCAGTGTGTGTCGTTCCCCTCCCTATGTCCATGTGTTCTCATTGTTAAACTCACACTTATGAGTGAGAGCATATATTGTTTGGTTTTCTGTTCCTGTGTTAGTTTACTGCAGTACATTTCTACCTGAGCAGAGCTCAGAAAATGTCTTATGTCAAAATTAACAAAAATCACAGAGAGAAGCCACAGGGAGCTGGTGAGTATCTCACATCTAACTGCTAGACAGTTTTACTTCATAAAGCAAAACTTGCATATCATGTGCACATATCTAGCAGACTGCTTGACTGATAGAATGTGGTAAATAAACACCCTGGCTTTCTCACTCTCACTAGGATGGCTTTGGGCATCTTTTTCTATACTGGCATAGAGTTTCCCAGGGGCAGAAGCTCTGGTTGCCCAAGTGGTGACCTGCTTGATAACACCCTTTCCTTTCTTGTCTCAGTTCCCCCTTCTTCTACTGGTGTTTCACTACTGGCACCCAGATCCTTGTCTCAGGGAGTAGCCAACCTGGGACAACCACTTGCTGTTTCACCAAGGTATAGACCATGGTCTGAACATGGATTTGCAAAGAAACTGACACTGTGCTCAGCACTGTGCAGGCTGGAGGAGAACACAAAGTGAGCAGAAGACAACCTCGAGACAGGCAGCGAGTGAGGACTGTGGATGAAGGTGGGGAGATAAGTAGGTTTCACTGAGAAAGAGGGTGGGTGTAGAGGAGCTATTTTCTCCCCCTGTTCCTGCATCAGACCTTAAAATAAGAACATGTGCCCTCTTGGTATACTGGGGAGAAAGTCCTCCCACTCTCCCCCCATTGTCTCCATTCCCTCTGTAGCCCATCTGCTGGTGCAGGGAAGTGTCCTGAGCATGCGGCTAGCTCTCACTGGCTCTCTTTTGGACATGGTCTGCCCACAACCCTCAGGTGATTTCCTTCGCACTCCAGATTTTTCCACGCTATAAAAGTCTACCTTTCAGCTCTGTGGAATCTAGCTTCCCTGCCTGTGAGGAGGTTATAAGTTTAATTCAGAGGGGGAAGACTATGAAGTCCATATTGCTCTGGACTCTGAGCCACATTCCCCTGGGACTGGACTAAGATAGATACACATAACTCTTTTGGACTCCTATGCCTAGTCCTCAACTGCTTCAGGATTCAGAGGGCAGATGGCATGATTAATCGACACTTTTAAACAACAACTGTCACCAAATATGCTACTTTTATGGTGGCACAGTGGGAAGAGGACTCTCTCCCTTGCTTTGTTGGCAGGAGTGTTTCACGGCTTCATTTTGCAGACAAAAGGTCTCATGGTCGACCCAGAAACAAACTGGCAGCAGCAGGTAGCACGAATCATGCAGCCCAACTCTAGCTGTAAACATCTGGCTTCTCTCTGATTTATTTAACGAAGATTAGTTCCCCTCACGTCTCCAAACCAGCTGCTCTAGAAAGCAGACCCACCTGAGTTGTAGCATGAGAAAGAGAATTACCTGTGCATTCTTAGCCAAGCCACTTCCCTTCACAGGGCCAGAGAAAACCTGCCTCTGGTCTCTTGCCTTCTCCTTTCCCAGATCCACATTGCTATATCCCTATGAAGAAATGCCTTTTTCTCTGTCAGGCCTTTGACTTCCAACTGACTCTGTGCTGCAGCCAGACCCCAAAGTATCTCACAATCCAAACTCATCTCCATTTGCATAGGTAATCCTAAGCCTCTTCCAGCTTTAGGACTCTATGATACTGTGTGTCCAGAATTCCCTATGCATAGAACATCTGAACGCTTCAATTCCCCTAAGCCTGAGAGTCACTGCCTCCAATACCACCCAGAAGTTGTATAAGTATAAATAATCCCCTGAAAATCCACTGCCCCACCTCTGCATAGGCAAGACCATCAAGGCTCCAGGAAAGACCGCACTGGCCACCCAGTTCATCAAAGAAGAAGCCCTGGGCGGCAGCAGAGTAATTTACCCATGTGGTGGGTTGTGTACTGCAAAAGACGGAGAACATGTGCTGCATCACTCAAGACTGGACAGAGAGGCAGAGTTAGACAGACAGACCAGATTTTCCCCCATCCAGGTAGACCCTGCTCCCTCTGGGCTCATCAGAAATTCATTTCTATGACAAAGATTGGTAGTGGGAGACAGATAATGTTTGTCACAGTGAGATCATGTGGAATAACTATTTCTATGCCCCAGGCACTGGCCTATATAACTCCAGTGGGATTAATCTGGGTTAACACCAAGGGAGTTTAGACAGTGGTGGGGAGTTCACTATAATGGGATTTGCCCAGAAGGATATTTTCCTCCTTTTGGGAACTTTTATTCTCCACAACTTGACATTCCAGGAGAGTTGCCAGGCTTCCCATTGGAGTGGAGCATGAGAGACAAGCTTCAACCCCAGTAGAAAAGTCAATATAACATGAGCAATTCTGAGCTAGGAGAAAAGAAACTAACCAATTTTCTCTTCTCTGTGAAATGGGTACAATTCAGATTCAAAACAGATGTTTTACCTACAAGATAAACATCTGAAATGTCACTTAGGATCTCCAACCCAAATGCCCTTTGACAGTGTAGCAGAAGGTCCCTGGCCTAGGGTCTTTGCTTGAGCCACCCTTACAACCAGGTTAGACGATGAGGACTGGTATTAGTCTAAGAATACCTCAATATAGTTATTTGTGTTCATATCTTACCTCTGTCCTAGCGGCAAGGACCCTGGATTGGGAGTTAGGAATCCTAGGTTTGGTCTTGGCTCAGCACTAAAAAGCTAGAAATCATGAGGAAATCTTTCACCTATTCTAAAACCCACTTCTCTGTTTCAGAAACTAAATGGATACACAGGACATCTCTAAGGTTCCTTCCATCTCCTAAAACTATCTCTACTTTTATTCATTTTAAAGATACACAATGGTTTAATTGCTTGCATACGCCATATTCAGGAAAAAGGGTAAAAACGGCAGATAATGAAGAATAACATCTTTTTCAAGACACCACTAAAAAGTAATTTATATTTCAAGACTTCCATTCTGTTCTTCTTGGAAAGGCTGAAAGAAATTCTTTCTTTTTTCTGGTTGCCAGACAACCTTTCTATTGAGGCTTTCATTTCCCTTTTCAGAAAAGGAATAGAAAAATCTGGCTTTGGATACCTGGTTAGAAGCAAAAGCTGACTTTGGGTGTCCCTTCGGAAGAACATGAATTACAATTGTCCATCAGTAGTTTGACTGATACTGAAAGAATTTAAGGAGAACACTTCAAGATGGCTGATGAAACTAAAAATGGCTAGCAGAGACTGGAGGCTAGAGGAAGCTATCAAAAGAATTGATAATTAAATGTGCATTGTATTTAATAATTCTCTATTTTGCAAAGATGTCTTCTCAAATAGTGTTTCATCCTCATAATAGCCATTTGAGGAAAAAGGAACAGATAATCCTTTTTACCTGATGAGTGAATTACATCCAAAAGGATAAGAAACTTGCCTTCATTTTCATATCTGAATAATGACAGAGTAGGTTTAAACCTTTTGCAAGGAATGAATTCAGTGACCTCTGAGGTATCTTCCAATTCAGAGATTCTCTGGAGTGCAGGTTTCCAACCTCTCCAGCTTGGTGCGTGGCTTCTGGGTAGGCGTCTACAGAACACAAGGTTATTTTCATCAATCCGCTTCCCCTAGATCAGCAGCCCAACAAGGGCCAGTACAGAAAAAGATGGGAAGATACAGAGGCAGATTAGGAAAGTGTCACTCTAAGCATAAAAGTCCACGTTACTTTTGTAGGGGGCCAGGAGAATTACATTTCCCTTGGCTCAAGCCCCTGCCCTGGGAGAATATTTTTTCCTGGGCAACCAGGGCACTTTGGCTTAGTTAGGGCTCAGTGCAATGTTTTAGAAAGAAACAGAAAGAAACTCAACTGTTGGGACCCTTAAATTAGGATACAGGCAAACTCAGCAGAGTAAATTATTTGGGACCTAACACCATCCTGCTAATTGTAGGACCAAAGACCACTTGTCATATTGTAACTTGTTTGTTTATATGCCTATCTTCTCATTACACTGTAAGTCCACCAAGGGCAAAAACCGATGAAACATTCAGGTAGACTTAAACTAGCAGGGAGAAACCACATCCACTTAAGCTGTAATCTTCCATGTCTGCTTTATTTGGCCAAGAATGCCAGAAGCAGCAGGGAAGCCACCTGGAGCTGAATCAGAGGAGCAATTCTCAGCACAGCTTTCCTTAGTGTCCAGAACACCCAGAGAAGCTGGGCATTGTTTCCCAGGCCTAATCCTTTTATACCCATATTTGCATCACTATTTAAGAATATGTACATACGATCCATGCCTTTAATAGGAAATACTTCAAGCTAGCCATCATCCTTGTGGTTCTTGAGCCAAAAGCAGTATGGGCAAGGCCATATTCAGAGGGGAAAGTGGGATAAGATAGAAGGGCAGAAAGTAGAAGCAAGTACCCAGCTATTCCTGGACAATATCTCTGCCTCCCTGTGCCCAGCAGGCTGAGAATTCCAATCTCCTGCCACTTCTTATTCCTGTTTTCCCAGTGTTTATACAATGTCTATTCCATGCTTTGCACTTTGTACCAGGAGAAATGCACTTTGTATGCATTTTCGAAAGGACTACTCCAGTGGACTCTTAGCTGAGTTCCCATCTCAACACAATGCAATACCTTTTTTGCTCCCTTTCACCAACCACTGTGGACTTATCAGTAAGAGATCTGCATGTCAGAGGATAGAAAATAAATCAAACCAAAATTTATTCCTAGCTCAGTGAAGTGTCTAGAAGTCCAGTGGTGTTGGGCCTGCTGAGATATCCCTCCTGAGTGAACAATAAGTTGTTGCATCTGGCCCCTCCTATAACCAAGAAAAAGGCACAAAGCCTAGTAGACCTATTTGGATTCTGGAGGCGACACATTCCTTCTTTGGGTGTGTTACTCTATCCCATTTATGTAGTGACTTTTTTGAAAAGCTGCTAGTTTTGAGTGGAGTCTAGGACAGGAAAAGACTGCAACAGGTCCAGGCTGCTATGCAAGCTGTTCTGCCACTTCGGTCATATGACCCAATAGATCCAATAGTGCTGGAGGTGTCAGTGGCAGACAGGGATCTATCTGGAGCCTTTGGCGGGCCCTCATGGGTGAATCACAATGGAAGCCTTTAGGATTTTGGAGCAAGGCCCTGCCATCATCCACAGATAACTACTCTCCTTTTGAGACAGCTCTTGGCCTACACTGGGCCTTAGTAGAAACAGAATGCTTGACTATGAGCCATCAAGTTACCATGTGACCTGAGCTGCCTATCATAAACTAGGTGTTAGGTGACCCACTAAGCCATAAAGTTGTTTGTGCACAGCAGCACTCTATTACATCAAATGGAAATGGTATATATATGTGATCAGGCCCAAACAGGTCCTGAAGGAACAAGTAAGTTATATAAAGAAGTGTCTCAAATGCCCATAATTCCTACTCCTGCTTTACTGCCCTCTCTCTCCCAGTCTGCACCTAGGACCTTGTAAGGAGTACCTAATGATCAGTTCACAGAAGAAGAGACGATCAGGCCTGGTCTACAAATGGTACCACATGATATGCAGGCATCACCCAAAGGTGGACAGCTGCAGCACTACAGTTTCTTTCTGGGACATCCTTGAAGGACAGTAGTGAAGGGAATTCTTCCTAATGGGCAGATCTTTGGGCAGTGTGCCTGTTTGTGCACTTTGCTTGGAAGGGGACACAGAATGGCCAGATATATGATTATATATTGATTCATGGGCTATAGCTAATGGTTTGGCTGGATGGTCAGGGACTTGGAAGGAACATGATTGGAAAGTTGGTGACAAAGAAATTTGGGGAAGAGGTATGTAGATAGACTTCTCTAAGTGGGCAAAAGATATGAAGATATTTGTGTCCCATGTGAATCCTCAACAAAAGGTGACCTCAGCAGAGGAGGATTCCAATAATCAAATAGACAGAATAACCCATTCTGTGGACACCAGCGAGACTCTTTCTCAGCCGCCCCATCATCACCCAATGGGCTCATAAGCAAAGTGGCCATGGTGACAGGGATGGAGGCTATGCATGGGCTCAGCAACATGGACTCTCACTCACCAAGGTTGACCCTGCTACAGGCATCACTGTGTGCCTAATCTGCCAGTAGCAGAGACCAACATGGAGCCCCAGACATAGCACCATTTTCCAGGGTGATCAGCAAACTAACCTGGAGGCAGGTGGATTACACTGGACTGCTTCCATCATGGAAGGGGCAAAATTTTGTCCTTAGTAGTATATACACTTTGAATATGGATTTGCCTTCCCTGCACACAATGCTTATGCCAAAACTCCCACCTGTGGACTTAAGGAATGCCTTAGCCACCATTATGGTATTACTCACAGCATTGCTCCTGACCAAGGAACTAATTTCACAGCCAGAGAAGTGTGATGGATTATTCTCATGGAATTCACTGATCTTATTGTGTTCCCCACCATCCTGATGCAGCTGGCTTGAAAGAATGGTGGAATGAATGGCCTTTTGAAGGTGCAGTTACAGCACCAGCTAGGTGAAAATACTTTATATGGCTGGAGCAAGGTTCTCCAGAAGGCTGTATATGCCCTGAACCAGCACCCAATATATGGTACTGTTTCTCCCCTAGCCAGGAATCAAGGGGTGGAAATAAAAGTACCTTTATTACCCCTAATAATCCACTAGCAAAATTTTGCTTTTTGTTCCTACAACATTATGTTCTGTTAGCCTAGAGGTCTTCGTTCTGGAGAGAAGAATGCTTCTACCAGGAGATATAACAATGATTCCATCAAACTGGAAGTTAAGGCTGCTGCCTAGTCACTTTAGGTTCCTCATGCCTCTGGGTCAACAAGTTAAGAAGGGAGTTATGGTGTTGACTGGGACAATTAACCTGGACTACTAAGAGGAAATTGGACTACTACCTCACAGTGGAGGTGAGGAAGAATGTATTAGTCCATTTCCACACTGCTATAAAAAACTACTTGAGACTTGGTAATTTATGAAAAGAGGTTTAATTGACTCACAGTTCTGCAGGCTTAACAGGAAGAATGACTGGGAGGCCTCAGGAAACTTACAATCATGGTGGAAGGCAAAGGGGAAGCAAGCACCTTCTTCATGGTGGCAGGAGAGACAGAACAAGAGGGGAAGTGCCACACATTTTTAAATCATAAGATCTTTTGCAAACTCACTTACTATCATGACAACAGCATGGGAGAAATCTGCCCCCATGATCCAATCATGTCCCACCAGGACCCTCCCTCAACACTGGGAATTATAATTCAACATGAGATTTGGATGGGGACACAGCTAAACCATATCAAAGAGTATGTCTGAAATAAAGGAGACCCCTTAGTATTACCATACACTGTGATTATGTAATTGGGAATCTCCAACAACCCAATCCAGGCAGGACTCTGAATGGCCCAGACCCTTCAGGAATAAACATTTGGGTCATCCAACCAGGTTAAGAACCATGACTAGCTGAAGTGCTTGGTGAAAGCAATGGGAATGCAGAATGGATAGTATAAGATGGCAGTTATAAATACCAGCTATCACCACCTGCCCAGTTACAGAAATGGGAACCGTAATTATCATATTTCCTCCCCACTTGTTAAGAATATATTTGTGTATATATACACATATATTAAGCAAATTATCTTTGTTTTCCTTCCTCTCTTGTTCCTTTATCATGTAACTTCAGGCTTATTGACTTTATACCCGTATTTAAGTACTGCTCATTTTTATTTAACAAAATAATTGTGTTATTGTTCATCATGGTATCTAAGTTATAGGATACCAGAAGAAGACTAAACATCACTCAAGAACTTTTACCTTCTCTTCTGGGGATGGTATGAGCGTATTCCTCATTGTGCAAAGGATAGTTGTATCATTTTAGGTGGAATTATGACTTTGTTATTGTCTTTGACTGGAAATTATAGTTTAACAAGATGCATATAGATGCCAAGTTGACAAGGGTGGACTATATTTAACCATCATTAATTTGAGATGTCAACCTGACCAGATTGAGGGATGCCTGCATGACTGGTGAAGCACTGTTTCTAGGTGTGTCTGTGAAGGTGTTTCCAGTGAACTAAAAGAGGAAGATCTGTACTCTATATGTGCAGGCACAATCCAATTGGCTGGGGACCCAGCTAGAACAAAATAAGAAGAGAATTGGCTTTCTCTATTCTTTCTCTTCCTTAGGAAGCAGGATGCTTTTTCTCTTCCTGCCTTTGGACATCCAGCTCCAGCTTCTTCAGCTGTTGGACTCCGAAACTTGCAGCAGTGGCCTCTGGGGGCTCTCGGGCCTGACTAGCAGCTGCACTGTTCGCTTCCCTGGTTCAGGGGCTTCAGACTTGGACTGAGACATGCTACCAGCTTCTCTAGTTCTCCAGTTTGCAGCTGGCCTATCTGCCTTTATGATTGTGTGAGCCAACTCCCCCTAATAAATCCTCTTCCATATATCCTATTGGTTCTGTCTTTCTGGAGAACCCTGACTAATACACATCTCAATACATTTTTTGTTCCTATCCAAACTACACAAATCTGAGCTCTCAAGACATTAAGTAACTTGAATGCTGACCCAGCAAGATAATGCCATAACCCAGGTCTTCAAGCATTAATTCAGTCGTCTTCTCTATCATACCACACAACCGTTCTCTTTCTAAAAAAACCCACAGTGGTTCACTGTGGCTTAGCACATCAAATTTAGATGTTTCTTCTCAGTCTTTTCACCCTTCTGTCTCTCCATCACTTTTAGCATTGACTAATGGTTCTCTTTGTTCATCAAGCATACCTGATGGTCATCTCTTCATTCCTTTCTTTTTATGTCGCAGCATAAAAATGTCCTCCTGCCTCCTTCTACATATTCATATCTCTTCTCCTCCCTTAGAAAATCAAGTCAGACCTCACCTCCTCCAGGAAGCCCACCCAAACCAGTATCACTTCACTGGTTCCACTCTGGCCATTCTCTTCTCAGTATTTCAGCAGCGTTTATATCCTCTTTGTGTAGTGCCAAGTTTATACTGACAGATGCATAGTGGCCATTGAATAAAGATTTGTTGTGTGATATATAAATGAATAAGTAGATTCTGTGCATTCAGTCTTTGAACCTTCTCTCAAATCTGTCCTTCCTCCCTGTACTCACTGTCATGGCCCTGGATAAGAATCTCATCATTTCTCCCATGGAACATCAAAATAGTATCCTATGAGCCTCCTCTCCTTTCCAGGGTCCCTGTATTCAGATTCCACAGGGCCACCTGAGTGAACTTTCTGAAAGTAATCTGATCGTGTCTTCTATTCTTCATGATTCTTCAGTGCCTTGGAGATAAAAGTCAAAAGCTCTTAGCATGACATTCAAGGCTCTTCACAATTAAGTCTCAAACATTTTTCTGTCTCCATTACTTTTCACTACTGATATATTCACGTTTGAGTTAACTTTTGAAGCACAGGGTGTTTGCTTGCACTTAAGCCTTGTTAATGTTGCTCCTTTTGCCAGGGGCATCCTCCCATCTTCTCTACCTGATGAACTTTTGCTTATGTTTTGGAGCCTTCTGCAAATATTATCACCACAACCTGGATGGCTACCCTGCCCAACCTCAGAGCTAGCCCTCCCTCCGCTGGAATTGCCTTGGCTCAAGTCAGCCCACACTGAGCAGAGCACATTGTAACTGCTAGTTGGTCAGTCTTGCTACTCACTCTGCAAGTCTCCTGAAAGAAGGACAAAGTGTTCCTGTCTTTTACATCCACAGCCCCATTCGAGTACTTAGCTCCTAAGATGTTCACACAATGTTGCTGAATGTGTGAACAAAGCATCTTGTTCACACCATGTTAATTTGCATCCACTTGGAATCATGCACTTTTAGAACAGAAAGAGATATTAGAAAATATCTTTCCTAGGTCACTCATTTGGAAAATGAAAAAGCTTCAACCCACAAGAATTTAAGTGACTTGGGAGGGGCAATGACTCCTGATTATCTGATTCATACCATCTTTTGCTTTATCGTCCACAGAAAGTCATGATACAAAAAGACAGAGTAAGTACCTTAAGGGTTAAAAAAAAGAGTCTCTTCTTTCTTTTGCATTATCCTATACTAGGGGCCGGATGCCCTCATTTGAATGCAACAAGTGTGGCTGACTGGATGACATTGACAGACCTGCTGCTTTGTGTTGCAATTGTGTAGTTGCCTCTCAATATCATTTTGAAGTGCATTGTAATGAGCCAATTCAGTTGGCTTGAAATTTAAAAAATTCCTGAGATCCCTTGATGTTCTCAAAACTTCTCTTAGGATTGTGTACCTGGAAAGAGTTAAGTTAAATAATTATGGACACTGGCTTCTAATACCCAAGATCAAATTACAAAGTTCCTAACTTATGCAGTTAACCTAGACAAATATCAACATCTAGTGCTTCCATTCAGACTTTCGTCTCGCAATATAATGCCAAGGATAATTTGTACTTCTTAGACTGGAAAAGTCAAAGACAGATGATAATAGTGATCATCATAGTAACAGCAGACTGACAGAGATGCAAAGGAACTGACATCATCAGTCAATGGAAAAATAGGACACTCAGATTCTTCTATTTTTAAATCTTCCACAACAATCTGACACAAAAGAAAATGCTCCTTTTCGGGGTGAAAAGAATGGATGAGCTCCTACTTTACTCTTTTGGCTTTGCAAGGCGACATGCCCTTTGAATTCATCACTCCTTCCTGTCTGATGCCACCATCAGTATCAGTTCACACTCTTCTAAAACAGAAAGTGTACCTGAAAAGGTTCCAGAAATTTGGTTCAAGAAAATACACAACAAAGATTTTTCAATTATTTGTCAAAGAAAGGGAAATGACCACTTTAGAGAGATTTAGTGGCTTTTAACAGTACATTCATTCACTAATGTATGCACAGCCTGTGAGGGAGAAGGTTTTCTTTATGCCACTGCTAATACACTCCATTTCCACTCCTTTCTCCTGCTTATAGTTAAAACAGGCTTCAGTAGTCACATTACTGTCATTTTGTGCTATCTGAAAGTTAAATCATAATGAGCTTTGAGATTGTTAGTTGTTTCTCTCTTGTTTCTGCAGAAATGCAGGCTTCTTTTTCATTTTGGAGAATGTGAGCCTCCAGGTTTCTATGATTGCCTCTCACGCCTTCTCTCTTCTTTTATTCTCTTCTCTTCTTTGGCTCAAAAAGCAAACTCATTACCAAACCAAATGTATAAGCCTCCCACACAGAATCTGGGGGAAAAAGACATCCCATTTAATTCAGAAGAGCCATTTCAGAGGCTAGCGGCGGTCCACAACTTCGCCGGCCTGTGGGACACATCAAGTGTAACCCAACTAAATGCAGGACTCTCTTCAGGTACGGCTCTGTCATTGAACAACGTTACTGATATGGAAAAGCAGCTACTTCTAGTGGGGCCATGAAGTATCCCACTCACCGTTTATAATTTAAAAATTAAAATTAAGATACTGATAATGATAATAACACTTACATAAGCACGTAATCTGTGCCAGGCACTTGTCAAAGCACCTTACATGTATTACCTTATTTAATCCTCACAACAACCATATGAAGTTGGTGCTATCATTCTCCTTATTTTACAGATGAGGAAAGTGAGGCTCAGAAAAGTTAGTAATCTGCCCAAGATCACACAGCTAACAAGTGGCAGATGCAGACTAAATTTCAAATACTCCTGGTTCCATTTTCTGTTCTTTACTACCACTATGCTATGCTGCTTCAAATTAAAGAACAAACATCTTAATATTCCTCTTGCCAAAAGTATCATAGAATGTATCTTGAAATGCAGAATCTTAAAACAGATGAAATAATAAGAACAAATATTAATTGAGGGCTTACTATGTGAGAAGATGCATAACTTATAGCAAAATTATAGATGGATATTATTACTCTTCATTATTCCAATGAGGAAACAGTTTATGTATTATAGCTTGCTCCAAATCACGGAGTTAGGAATTAAACTCATAAAGCCTGACTCCTAAGTCATCTTGATATGCTTTCTCTTCATCTTCCTGCTGTAAACATGGAGAAAATGAGGCACAGAGAAGTGTAACATGTTATATAATACAATAACCTGATCTAATCATTTCCAAAGGTCATTTTCTGAAAGCTCAGTCTAGGTCTTCTGAGTCTCAGTCACGTGCTTTTCTCGCTGTAGCTTCTCCACCTATGTTCTGTGTAAGTGAATTTCCCTTCCCACTCTCAGCCCCCAATCATCCAGGACACCTGAAATCATTCCTGGTTCCTCTGTACCACCCTAGAGCCAATTGTTTATTAGGTCCTATTGAGCCTACCATGAAACACTCCTGAATCTGTACCTTCTACCTATTGATAAAGTCCTAACTCCCTAATATGTTAGGGAGGACCTTACTTAAGGCCCTTCACAATCTTATCTCAACCTTCTTTGCTAGTCTCTCAACACCATCACAACCCATCCATCACACATCACCCAACACACACACACACACACACACACACACACACACACACACACTGTACATTACACTGCTGTCATGGAGATTTTGCAAACACTGTTCTCTCTGCAGGCAATCCTCTTTTCTAAACTTTGTTTTGTAAACACTATACAAAGTTTGAAGTCTTCATTTGCTTACCCAGGCAGAATTCGTTGCTGCTTCTTAGGACTCTCATGTTACTTTATAGTGTTATCACATTGTATTGCCATTTCTTGTCAGATTATAAATTCTGGCAAGAACTTTTTCTTAAATTTATTTGTATTTCTATAACCTAACCTCATGCCTGCTTCATACTAAAGGTTCAACAACTAAAAGTTGAATTAAATTGGACTTCTCTTACACAACCACTGACCCTATTGATCTAGTTCTTTCCTACTCAAAGTGGGAACCAATAGTGGACTCTATGTGACTACAAGTTGGATATTGCTTTAAATGAATCTCTCTCTGTTTAGTGATCATTTGCAATAACTGGGAATTTATTTTTCTTTCTCATCAAACTAATAAAACTGAGATTAACTCTATCAATCTTCTAAAATATGGGACTTCACAGAAATGCAAAACTTTGCAGTCAGGTATTTCTTTAGGCTTGTCCAACACAGAGAGAACTACATTAATGTAACTTCTCTCCTCTCAGTATAAAACAAAATTTCATGGAAAATCAGAGTTAGATTGAAGAGGATAAAGCAAAAACTAAAAGCCGTTTTTCAACAATTACAATAGAAATATAAATACTTCAAGTTAAAAGTTTAAATTAGCCTTGGAATTCCAAGTAAATTAATACATACATAAAAAATATACAGAGCATATTTCCTTATCAGTTTCCAGACACTGAAGATGAATAGCAGACAGAGTTGATAGTGTTTCACATTTAGAGCTGTTAAGGACCTAAAAACATTTTTTTAATTAGATTTTCTTCCCAATTCTGGGTGGTAGGACCATATGGCTACCCATTTATTTTTAAAATGAAGAGAATAAGGCACAGAGGGTTAAATGATTTGCTGAAATTACCCAAACTACCACCTTCTGGTAGTAAAAATAGTAGTAATCATTTATGCAGGACTTCCTGTATGTCAGACAAATTGCTATCCATTTATATGAATTATCTCAATTAGTCCACATTGGCACCATGAGGTAGATGCTATCCTGTTTTCTCAATTATAACATTCTAATATTTTAACATTTTAACATCTCTAATATTGGTGAGTTTTACAATCAATGTCATTTAATTGGCAGTATTTTTTTCTTCCTTAGTTGTACATAAAATAATGGTGGCACTCCAGATTCCAGAAATACAATATAAACTACATTTTTTTTCAGATGAGGAAAGTGCAGGTTGACAAAGTAAACTACTGGTCCAAGGCCATACATTTGGTGAGTGTAAGAGCCCCAGAATTTGAACTCAGTCTTGGCCAGGTACAGTGGCTCACACCTGTAATCCCAGCACTTTGGGAGGCAGAGGTGGGCGGATCAGGGGTTCGAGACCAGCCTGGCCAACATAGTAAAACCCCGTCTCTACTAAAAACACAAAAGTTAGCCGGACATGGTGGTGGGTGCCTATAATCCCAGCTACTTGGGAGGCTGAAGCAGCAGAATTGCTTGAACCTGGGAGGCAGAGGTTGCAGTGAGCTGAGATTATGCCACTGCACTCCAGCCTGGGCAACAGAGCAAGACTCCATTTCCAAAAAAAAAAAAAAAAAGTCTCTTTAATTGTCAGGAAGAGTGATGAATGATGAATGAATGAAAAAAAGAGTTTCTCTTAACAGGCGGCTTTTGACATCTTTATAGATGTCAGTAATAGAAAGCATCTGTGAGTAGGAGAGGCATATGGGCAGTGCTTGTTCCTTAGGCTTAGGTTGGGTAACAAGATCTTCCAGAAGGTGCCATAGAGTCACACCCTCATTTTCATCCCCTAATTCTGCATGTCCCTCTTGCCAAGGTAGCCAAGCAAGGATCCACCTTTGATTAGATCATCACCTTCTGTGCAAGTACTCCATTTCCTAACATAGAGCTAGACTTATCTCTAAACTGTGAAAACCCTTCTAAGATCACAACAAAGTTCCTGTTATTGGTTGTTTTAGAAAATAAACTTGTCAAGGCTTAAACATATGGCAATAACAAAATAGATATGTATTTTTCTATTAACAGAGTCAGAATGCAGTTGTATACAGGAATTGGAATGTGTTAACTGCTAGGAGAGAGAAGCCGTTGATTCCTGCAGCACTGTGACTAATTAGGTTTTCTTTTGTGAAGGAATTAGTTTGTATTGATTCATTTATGTCTGATGTAACTCAGCAGTTCTCCCCCTGCCCAGGAAGCCTGCCCAGACTAGCAAGTGATGAGAAGCTGGCAGAGCAGCTCAGCCAGCTCAGTGGGGCTATACGAATCTCTTGGCTGAATAAGTGTGCAGGGTTAGGGTGACCATATCACCCTGGTTGGTCTCCATTCCCTTATCAAACGTAGGCCATCCATATGAACTATCTCTGCTGGCTGGATTTGAAAGCCTTAACATGAGAATTGCTCTGAAAAATCACTAGAAAGAGCTTAGATACGTGTATGGGAAGGTTATAGGCCAACTTCCAGTGGGGAGCTTCAGCCTATGGAAGATGAGTTTGCTCTTTGGCCTTTGGCAGCCTGCAACACAAGTATCCTTAAGTACACATGTTACAGAGAGAGGCTCAAACACTGGCAGTCTTGGGCTATGAGTTATGGAAAGCTGATGTGTTCCTGGTTTAATAAACTAAACCAAACAGAGACTCATCCTATTTCTTACCTGGGAAAATCTCATTCTCCCTCTGCGTGTGGCCCTTTGCTGTCTTCTCCCCAGTGACAGAACTTGGCACTAGAATTAATGCATCAAAAAAGCCCTGTAGACATAGTATCCAAGGCAACATTTAGCATGGATAGTGCTTTTCAGAGATTGCATTGGGAATTAGCAGGGCTGAATTTCAGATATGGTTTTGTAACTAATTAGCTGTATATCTGTGGTCAAGTGACTAAACTTCCCTGTACTTCCTTATTCATGACATCTCATATGTGAAGATAACACCAGTAAATTTATAATCTGTACACCCCATGCAAAGTCATTTTTCTCAGAGACTAATGGTTTTGCCCTGAGTTCTCCACTCTCTTTTGCCCAGAAACATTTGTCTTCAATACACATGAATATCGATACACGGACAGCAATCTGAAGTTCTGCAGCCATGAATGGTATTTATTTCTGTATAACACAGTCTCAAGGTGATTTAGTTATTGGTCCCAAGTTATCCATAAATAGTGGAGGGAAGATGCTAGCTGAGGTCTATTCCAATCCCAGACTCACCCCTTTATCACCACTCTACTGCCTGGGGGCTATGCATCCGGGAGGGAGAAATTGCTGAAACAGTGAATCCCCAGAAAAGGATAATGGAAGCCCTATGTGAACAAGCCAGAGAATTTCTAGAGAAGCCAGGAGACCTCTGGAGAAACTACTAGCGACAGGAAACATTAAGTTTTTGGTGCAAAGCAGATGGTAGACTGGCAGCAGAATACTGGCCTAGCAATGAAATGTCCAAAGAAGGCCAACCCAAGGTCAAAGTAACCAGGAGGGCAGAGCACAGGAAAAGCTGCCAGTCCAGGTTCAAGGGACCACAAATGAACATTTTCATTCCAACACTCAGTGGACAGTCTTAGGACTCAAACAGAAAGGGCTTCGTCATCCCAGTGACCACCACCCTACCCTTGGGCAGTTATGATTTCATATAAGTAAGGATCCATATTGATTAAGAGTCTTTGGTTGCAAACAACAGACTCTGACTCTAGCTAATTTGAACAATAAAAATTACATTTTGGGAAGGACACAGGGCAGTTCACAAATACTAAAGAAAAGTTGAACATTAGATCTTACAGCAGTCTGAAATAAGGGCAGCTTGTGCCATATCAACAGCAGAACTACTGGTCAGTCAGTTCAGGTTACTCCTCCAAACTCTCCATCCTAGGGTCAATCTGCTTGAGATTTAAATTCCTGAAGAGAGTATCTGATGGCCCTTCGTGTGTGTGTGTGTGTGTGAGTGTGTGTGTGTGCTCGTGCGTGTGTGTGCATCAAGAAAGGACATAATAATTCAATAGAAGTCTCACCAAGAGTTGCTTACAATGTGGGAGGAGTAGTTGTTACTAGCAGGAGGGAAGGATTCAAGGCAGACAAAAACAGTAGGCATTCACTACAGAGTCCCAAACCAAGAGTTCTACAACAGGTGTACGAGTGCAGAGCCTGTGCCTTTCCAGGAGCTACACTTGGGAAGTTCCTGGGTTCTAGAGGCTATTCTGCACTGGAAGAAAATCCATATGAGCAAGTAAGTACTCAGGAATGGGAGAGATTCAGAAATTAGAGTAGAACTGGAAGACAACAAGGTTGCCTGGAACAGTGTGACAAAATTTCATCTTAGCCAGAATCATCTTAAATATTTTTTGCTGTTGTGGCAGCCTATCTACAACCTGGTTCAGCCAACCTTATTCCTCCAGAGAAAGAGAGAAAGTGGGATGTGAGCTGTGTAGGAGTTGGATAATGGAAAATAATAGCAAGTCTTGCCAATGACAAAAAAAAGAAAGCTAAAACAATTAGCTCTGCCTCTGGAGAACAGGTGGGCTCATGGCCAAACAGGGCAGGAAATATTGTTGGGAACCTCTGTTTGTGCACCAGTGCATGTGCACACGGCACACACACACACACACACACACACGTGCATGCACGCACACGCACATACACACACGTGCATGCACGTGCGCGCGCACACACACACACACACACACACACACGTGCTACCCTGGAGTAAAACCAGGAAATAGGTGCTGTTATCTTCAGTTTCTCCCTACCTTATTTCAAGGATTATTTAGAGTTCTTGACTTTCAAACTCTCCTCCCCCACAATTCTTTTATACATTCACGAACGGATTCACATGCATTAGCTTTTGCATTTTGAGACCTGTTATTTTTTGTGCCAACTGTGCAATAACTTTTTTTTTTTGCTAAACACAGTGAAAAGGGCATTTAATTTGATGTCAGGAGACTTGGGTTTATAAATCTAGCCTGGACATTCACCTCTGGGCTGGTCCTCTTCTCACTATTCACTACCACAGGGTGACATACATAGTAAGGAGCTGATGTTCATGCATCGGTCCCACTCCTTGGCCATTCCTCTCCCCTAGGTCCACTGCTCTTCCCAAGATGCTCTTCTTTATAGCTGAATTGCACTCATTTTTCAGGTCCATCCCAAGTGAAAGCAGTGTGGCATAGAAGAAAGTTGCCTTAGTTCAAATCCCAGCTTTACCACTGATGAAATGCAAAGGCTTAGACAAATTATTCAATTTCTCTGAGTCTCTGTTTCATTATCTGTAAAATGAAGATAATTATACCTCTCTTTCAAAAACAGTTGATGTAGAAAGAAATGCCCACAGTAGGTACTTGATAGCTATTCTCATCTTTTCCGCAAAGCCTTCCCTGACCAGCACTTTTCACAGTGATCTCTCCTTTCATTCCATTCCTTTGGTGCAAATTCTCTGTATTATTTAAGTCATCATCATATACTCTGGGCTACCAAAATGTTACCTTTCTTCTAACTCCTATGTCAAAACATTTCACTAATGTATATTTTAAAAGTTGATTTGACAATGTGTGACCTGGGGTGCTCCTTTTCCAGAAAATGTCCTGCAAACTACACTCCCCAATCATCATTAAGCCCTAGCAGCATGAGTAAGATGTTCAAAAAGGTCATTTTGAGTAAGAGGTTTATAACTCTACCCTAAGAACTCTGAATCTTTGCTCTTTTTCCTTTTCAAGTTAGCCCAGAAATATTCTTCATTCAGATTTTCTCTTCATTTATGAACCTTGGAATAAGCACTTATTTCCTTAACTGCATAGTGAGTTGCCTCTCTTTTCCTGCTTGCACCATCCACAGACTGGCAGTCTTGTGCTCTGCTTGTGCATGTCACTCCCCACGTTTCAAGTTATACTGAGCATTGGGATATGTTAACTGGGAAAACTGCAGAAGTGGCTGAAAATAAAAGCCAGGTTTTATGAGAAATCCTGTCCACTTTTCCCTTTTCACACCTCCTAGGGCACCACAGCCCTCTAAGGAATTACTGAAGGAGCCATTTCATCAAAGGTCCAGCAACAGCTGCTTCATTTGAGTAAAAAAGCAGAGAGAGTGAGGACATTTAGAACCCTAACATCAATCCACCGAGTTCAAGCCAGAAACACAATCTGGCTTTCATGAAGGAGATGAAAGGGTATAGTTGACGGCTTCCCTGGATGGGAGGGAAGTGAAGTTTGAAGTCTGTTTCTGCTGAGTGTGCTTATTGTCAGGTGTCTGGAAACAAACCCCTAAAAATTGAGCAAGATCAAAGGACTCATCACAGGACCATTCATCAAAGCTGGAACTCCATGCAGTATCTGCTAGAGATTATGTCCCCTATCCATACCCAGAGAATCTGCACAGGTGGAGACAGACTTCACCCCTGCTTATTGCTATAAATCAAATAATATGCAAAGGGAAGAGGAGAAAAAAAGATAAAAGTCAGAAAAATCAAGGTCTCTGAGAGGTTTCAGGCCTTTTGAGACTCATAAGAAAAATGCTTACCTCCTTCTTCCTTCTTTTCCTAGGAAGGCTCTAGCTAGTACCAAAAATAGGCTTGTGGTTCTTACTATTTATAGAAGATAGCACCTTGAATGTTAGCAATAATATTGTACAATGTACAATTAGATCCAGTCTCTATTCTGTGAGCTCACATTCAGAAGGAATAAACCACCGAGATATAAATGAAAAACACAAATGTTCTCAGGACCGAATATGTGCTAGTCATTTTCCATATGTTTTCTCATCTAACACTTTCTCCCACTGAGCTGTAGAAGGGTGGTGCGCTTTGTAGCCAACAGGGTACCATGAGTGGAATAGGTACTCCAAGAATTGGAAGAAGAGAAGTTTGACTTCAGTGATTGTCAGATGAAAACAGAGGAAGCTTGCCCTGATCACAAATGATTGGCAGATAGGCAGAAAAATGCCAGAGACTGTATCTTCCCATGATGAAGGACAAAACCATGACTGGCAGACAAAATTCCCACTGCATTTTCTCAAGAAGAAGAATGCATGCTATGAAGGTTCAGGTTGGCTACAGCTTCATAGCTAACTTTGTATTGGAATTATCAATTCACAATCTTTCTCTACATGGCCTCCAAGGCAAAATGCCAAGTGGAAGAGGAACAATGGATGAAATGTTTCTCTCAAGAAAGAACTTGGTGAGACAAAGATGATGATTTTTATAGACTCAAGGTTATGAGTCCAGATACATTTTTCAACAAAGACAGAAAAATAGAAGGTAAAGTTGGATATTGTCAAAAGTTGTGATGCTTTTGCCAGACAAATATTGTCTTAATTTTAAAAGCATTTGAGAAATGCGGTAAGTGCCTCTACAGTAGTTTCCTGGTATGTTTCATAAAACAAAATCAAATGTAGAATTTGAAAGAATCAAAAGCCATACAGTCTAATTAAATTTTCAAGTGAGAACTGAGTTCTCTCAATTGAAATCTTTTCATTAAGAAATTAGATCCTCATTTCGTACAATATTAGGGTCTTGGATACAATTAGTCTTACTTTTCCTAATTGGTTTCAGGCAGTTTTCCAGGAAGTAACAACTGAATGCAAAATTAGGATGAGATCTTGCTGGGAGGGCAGTCATACCAGGAAGACTGTGCCAGGGAGTAATCCCTCCAGGAAATAAATCCACATACTTCAGTGACACCACCAGAAATGTTCTCAACAGACTTGCTACACAGCCACCACGAGGGGTGGGGTAGGGGATTGTCACTGCCTGTCAGACACACAGCTTTTACTTTGGTTTCTTAGGAAAATAGTACATGCCCTTTTTGCTTCCTACTGAGAGTGAATTATTCTTGCCTGAGCTCAAGCAGAGAGAGGCTGACTGGGTTGGGAGCACTCAGCTACAGCCTATTAAACTGCAGTTGCCTTTAAAGTTGGTTAATGACAAGGAAAGCCTTGTGTTTCCATCTATCTATATAGCTAAATTCTGATATAGGAGAAAGTTTGTGCAGAAAAATGCTTTCATTTTACAAATTTCAATATTTTTCCAACTTGTCACCTATAAATGCTTCAAAACATGAGATAAAAGTAATAATCTGACTTGAAAAATTGTTAAATCTATATTCTATATGAGTTCAAGCACATGTACACATGTTCACATACCCACAAACAAAATGACTTTCCTGGAGGTCAAACTGTAGGCAGCATTGTTAGGCAAAGGAGGCAACATACCTTTCCCCCAACTCTATATTATTATCATTGGCTTTAGCATTTGCATAGCACTGCACTTTTGGCTGTTCTTTAGAACCATACCTATCATCTGGCCCTCAGAAATAATTTGCTTTTGGAGGTCAAACCAGAGAATGTCAGTTTGCAAATGAGACACATAGACGTTAGGTTATTTGCCAACATCTCAAATCAAGAAACAATATATGAGTACATACCTTTTAAGCAAGAACTGAGAATACATTAGGTAACCATCATATACCCAGCCCCAGTTGTTAACCAGTTAGGTCGTATCTCCTAGAAAATTTTTCTGGCCAATTCTATACCAATTTCATTACTCATTTTTTATCTTTTTCTTTATTCACTATTATAATTAGCTCTAGGTGCTTCTAACATGAATGTTCTGATATAAAATAATATTGATATGAAAGACTACATACTTAGAATTATCCCTATATTGGTCATAGGAAGCCTAATGTTTTATTTGTTTTAATATTCAAAGGCCATATCCATATCTTAATTGTCTAAGTCAACCGACCTTATTATAATGTCATATTTTTAATGTTTGTTTCATTATTTTCAACAAGAGTTAATAATTCTATATGTCCTTGTCACACAGTTTTAAAATAGACAAAGGAGCAATTTCAACTTCTAATAATTTATTGTTGGCCTTTAATGGAACAGTAAAGAAAAAGAAAAACAAACTCAGTATCATGTGCCATGATTTGTCAACTGTAAAGCATCATACAAATGCGTGTTTTTGTTGATGATGAGGTAATGATAACAATGATGATGAAGAAGAGAAGAAGAAACGGTACTCGTATCTACAGAGGAGCACCAAGTTTCACTGTGGTCTTTAATGTTTAATTACATAGACTATTAGTCTCGACTAATCTCAAATTGGTTTTGAAAATGTGGGAGGTATAACACGTCTGGCTGCCTGGGCTGGAAGTCTAAGCTCCTAACTGAATATAAACTGACCACATAGCATGTACTTTATTGCAATGACAGGAACTCAGTCATTTACCTATTCTTTGATCCTGGAACTTACCGAATGGCAGAAAGACTCAGAGTGTCATGAACTCTAACTTGAAATAACCTGGGACTACTTGTTCTTTTTTTGCATAGGATGGCTGAAAGTACCTGGTTCCTTTTCAAAATTAGAATAGCCAGTAACCTGCAGTGATTTAACCTGGTATAAAATGTAAGCATTTTGAACTTAGATTTAATTCATCAAAGATGTCCTATCTGAAATTCTACAGCAATCAAGAAAATAAGTACTAATTTATGTCCCTCAAACCTAGACAATCACGTACAAACTAAACAATAAGCTACAAGTAGTTAACTCTGGTTTCTTTGTGCTATTCCCATGAATATCTGTACAGTTAGCCTAAGTTGTACCATAAGCGGCATACAAAGAGTACTTTTACCCCATTCCGATGTCTTCCTTTCTGGTGCAACACCCATCCCACCATTGCCTTCAAGTATTTGTTTCCTTAACTCAGGCTGTTGCCTCCCACTCCACCATCCCCCATGCCCTCCATCTTTGCTGCCTAGCTCAAGTCAGTGACTCTGAATAATTGGCTAACTGATCAATCAGCCACTCCTAGACATGAGTAAGGCTGTGCAGTGTGGTGAAAGGGCCACAGACTCTGGAGCCAGACTCTGCAGGGGTTAAAATCTCAGCTTTGCCAGTTTCCAGCTACTTGATTTCAGACAAGTTACTTAAACTCTCTTTGTCTCAGTTTCTTATTCTGTAAAACAGACGCAATACAATTGCCTTCTCATGAGACTGTTGTAAGGGTTGAATCTGTGAATATATGTAAAGTGTGTGGAGTGGAGTAGTACCTAAAATATACAGTATGCACTGTACAAGTTGAAGATCTTTTCATTAATAAGGGCAAGGGTTGAAAAACCTTGCTAACGTCCCATTTTCTGAAGAAATTCCTGCATCCCTTTGGATAGGCAGGCAGCTCTCTAGATACCCTGTAATTCCTGACAACTCTCTGGCCCTCCTTACACACTACAGATAGGAACACAGCCACCAGGCCCTCTAGTCTCTGGACTCTGTCCTTGTAGCTATCACTCACATACCTACCAATGAATCCCTTTGGCCACCACCACTCACAAGTGTCCCTAGATCAGATAAAGATTTGAACACAATTTTTTTTGGGCAGTGAAGAAGATTGCTAATATTAGTAGAGAACTAAAGCAAGCCCTCTTGTCCATCTCCTATCTGAATATTCCAAAGAAGATATCCTCGACTCAGTCTTTGCCCAAAAATGCTTTCCCTTCCACAGCATCTGTTGCATTACTATGCACAGATGTTCTGCCCCTCTCCTCCTCCTTGGCAAAAATACCCATCCAACTCTTCCCTAGCCAAACTCCGTGGCTTACTTAGAGAATAGGTCCTGACTATCCCCATTAAGGCTTTTTACTTCTCTGAAAAGCCTGAAACAAGCCCACTTTCCCCCTAACATTTCCTACAGGTAAAAATTTAAAGCCCTATAGAATTGGGGAGCATCAGAGGCCAGCAGAGAAATTATCCTGGGCAAGCTGAGTTCATCTTTTACCAAAAAGGCATTCTTCTCTCCTTAAACTTCTGACCAGTCTGTTTCTGAAGATGTGCCAACACATTTGCTGCTTATGCTCTTTTCATAGAAAAAAACAGAAGGAAGATGGTGGCCAGGAACAATAAACATGACAGGCCCAGTTTGAAAACTAACTTTAGGGTAACACTTCAAAAAAAATAGCAAAGATCAGAGAGCAGATACCAGCATGCAAAATGTCTGTCATTTCCCAGTTTAAAAAGTTTAATAAGGCAGGGTGCAGTGGCTCACGCCTGTAATCCCAGCACTTTGGGAGGTTGAGGTGGGCGGATCACCTGAGGTTAGGAGTTCGAGACCAGCCAGGCCAACATGGTGAAATCCCACCTCTACTTAAAATACAGAAATTAGCAGGCATGGTGGTGGGTGCCTGTAATCCCAGCTACTAGGGAGCTGAGGCAGGAGAATCGTTTGAACCCAGGAGGCAGAGGTTGCTGTGAGCTGAGATCATGCCATTATACTCCAGTCTGGGCGACAAGAGTGAAACTCCATCTCAAAAAAAAAAGTTTAATAATAGGTCATAAGGCCTCATATTGTACCAACTACCTATCCTAAAATATGTGTGTTTCACCATAAGGAGGAAGTAGAAAATACGTATATTTGAAAATGAGATCTTGAAACCCATAAAGTCTCTCATTACATGTATTTTTTTAATTTTGTGACTTTGTAGCAATTATAGCTTTAAAAATAATATAAACATATCTGGATCACTATCTTCTAAAATCTTAAAATCCACTAAAGATTGAGAATAAAAACAGTTCCTTCTTTAACAAAAAGTATGGAAAAATATATAAAATAAACTCTAGGCTAACAGATGCAGATAAGCAAATGGAAGCCAAAATAGAAGTATCTTTGAATTTGTTCTCTCAAAATTTTTATGAAAATTCTCCATTTTTTTTTTTTTTTTTTTAGACAATGTAACTTTCCCAAGCCTTATTCAGAATTTTACGGGAAAGACATTGTCCCCAACTCACACCCAATTTAGGTGATTCTCAGAAGAGCAATTTCCAAGGTGCCATCTCTTTGTCTCATTAGACTTAACTGAGTCAGGTAACCCAGGGTTCAACAGTAGCTCCACCTCTAATTGACCTTGTAATTTCTCTGAGATTCCATTTTCCAACTGTAATATGGAGATGATGATTCAAAATAAACTTTATAAACTCTAAAGTAATACTTTCTTTCTAAGACAAAAAAATTTACTGTTCCGAGGGGCATATATAGCCTAAAAAGGTTACAGGGACAAATACTCAACTAACTTTTTGTATTTACTCCTTCAAACTATTTTCTTGAAAGAAGCATCCCTCTCTTCTGCTTGAATTCTTAGAAATAATGGTAGGTTCTTACTGATGTGTGTGGGAAGGGGAACAGCTACTCCCATACAAGCATTTTGTAGGGCTAAAAAGTTAGGCCAATCAAAAGATGGACTTCTGGGTTATAAACTAAATTAAGATTCAGAACAAACAGGAAGATGATCATTTCTTTCATCACAACCTCCATCATAAGTGTCTTCTCCACTCATGAATTGACTCTACTGTTTGTTCAATTAACATTGATAATCACAGGCATTGTTCTTGGCCCCAGACATTCAGAAGTGACAAAACCAATGCCCTTCTCTCATGGAGCTTAAGTTTTAGTTGTGGGAGGGGGTGGAAAGAGACAATAAATAAACATGTCAAGAGGTGCTAAGTCTTACAAAGAAAAATAAAGCAGGCATCGGCAGTAGAGCAGGATGAAGTTGGGGGAGGCTGCTATGTTAGACAGCGTGGTTGTTAGGCCTTTCTCATTAGGCAACGTTTCAGCTGAGGCTTCAACAGAGAGAGGCAGCAAGTCAGTCAGATACGTGGGGGCAGCATATCCCAAGCAGAGGGAACAGTAATACAGTCTTGGAGGCTAGAAGGTGCTTGGTATGTTCTGGGAAGAGCCTAGAGGTCAGTGTGCCTGGAGCAGGGGCAGCAAATGGGACAGTGATGGCCATGATGCCAGGGCAGTGGCAGACAGCCAGATGGTGTGGAGTCTTGCAGGACACGGTAAGAATGTGTGGGTTTTGCATTTTACTCAGAGTGAAAAGAGAAGAGATTACAGATTTTTGTGTAAGGAAGCAACATGATCTGATTTATATTTTTAAAAAATTTCTCTGAAGAGTACATATTGAGGGAAGGGAGCAGGGACAGAAGCAGGGAGAACCTATCAGGAGGCTATTATTCTAGTTCAGTGAGGGATGATGATGGCTGGAATTACCATGGCAGCAGTGAAGGTGGCAGAAGTGAGATTTCTGATTATATTGTAAAGATGCTGTCTCCGGGGTTTGCTAGTGGACTGGGTGTGCAGCAAGAAAGAAAAGAGGGGACAACAAGAACTACATCAACTAGGAGAATGAGAATGGTGATGTTATTCCCAAGAAGGGGAAGCCTCCAAGAGGAGTGAGTTTGGCAGAAGGGAAAAGAATCAAGATTTGTTTTAGACATGGTAAGTTTGAGCAGCCAGTTAGAAATCTAAGTGGAGATGTTGAGGTAATTGAATATGTAAAATTCAATTTCCCTACCTGTAAGAAGTTCAAGAGAAAGATTTGGGCTGGAGACAGAAATCTGCACATCATTAGGGAAAAGACTGTATCTGCAAGGTTGCCAGACTTAGCAAATAAAAATAAAGGACTAAAAAATTATTGGTTGTTTACCTGAAATTCAAATTTAGCTGGGAATCCTGTAGTTTATCTGTCAGTCCCTTGGGTGGGGCTGGCTGAGATCACATAGAAAGTTAGTGTGGATAGAGGCCCCAAGAATTGAACCCTGGGGCACTATGACGTTAAAAGATCAGAAGGAGAAGGAGGACCCAGAAAAGGGAAATCAGAAACCACAGCTTTCTAGGAACCAAGAGAAGAAAGTGCTATAAGAAGGAAGGGAGTGATCAGCTATGCCAGATTCAACTAACAGCACTACAGATTTGATAAAATGGGGGTGGCAGGGGTGGCAAAGAAAAGTTTGATTGGAATGGGTTCGAGAACAAAAAATGGAAAGAGAGCAACTAGCTAGAACAAGGACAAATAGCAATTATAGAGTTTTACTCTAATAGGGGGCATATTTATAGGGTAGTAGCTGGAGGGTGATTTGGGGTCAAAATAGGTGGGGCTTTTTGAGATAGTGGTAAGCAGCTGGAGCAGGTGACTTAAATGGTGTCCTATCCCCACAATGGCCATGCACCAAGAGGCTGGTACTCTCCTGGTACACAAACACAAAGCTTCAGCATCCAGGTAAGTGTGGAAGAGCTACAGTGGGTCCTGGACCAACAGTGTCCAAGATGTGCACAATAAGACACTAAGTTTGACTTTATTCCCCAGAAAGCACCACTGCCTCTGGAGTGTAAAGTGCTTCTGCATAGGCCCCTTGCCTGAGGATATCTGGTGAACCCTCTATGGCTAAGCCCAAAGGTTGCTATTTCCTGTGACTCTCAACAAATCAGAGAAATCTGAAACAATGGTTTGTTCCTTTTCAGCAATCAGAGACCTTGTTTCACAAGTGTCTTGCTTCTGAAGCACAGGGATAGTTCACCCGCTGCAACACAGTGGAAGCTGATTTGTGGATACAGATGCAGCTAGATTATGGGGTCTGGGTGGTGAGAGCATGTGAAATTTCTCTCTGATTGCTTGTAAACTCTTAAGAGAAATAAGAAATTAGGTCATGAGGCAAGAGTGAAGAGTAGGGAGGGATGTTAGAGGTTGGAGGGAAGAGAAGACAGTATGAGCTGTTGGTCTAGGTGGGAGGGAGGGTAGACGGAGGGAGGATATGAATTGTCTAGGGAGATGCTGTAAGATTGCCTGGCCGCGTGATCCACCAGAATTTGTGGCAATGAACTCAGAATAGGATCATGGGATGAACTCAGAAGAGGATTCATGAACTCAGAATAGGATCATAGGGCTATAGGGTCATGATAATGGGCTATAGGGTCTAAGCTTGTGCTATGGTCTGAGTGTCTGTGTCCCACCGGAATTCATGTTGATACCTAATCCCTGATGTGCTAGTATTAAGAAGTGGGGCTTTTGGAAGGTGACTAGGTCATGAGTGTGGAGCCCCTGTGTTTGGGACTAATGCCTTTATAAAAGAGGCCTGAGGGAACTTGTTTGCCCCTCATAGAGAGAGCCCTCACTAGATTCTGAGTCTGCCAGCACCTCCAGCCTCCAGAGCTGTGAGGAATACATTTCTGTTGGCTATAAATTACCTAGCCTAAGGTATTTTGTGATAGCAGCCTGAATAGAATAAGATAGCCTATTAAGGAGGGAAGTAAAGACAGGAGGGGAGGAAATGATCAGTGCAAAGGTGATAGGGACAAGGGTCGAGGACTGGAAAAATAGGAGACGGTGACAGAAAATCTGGATGTTTTAAATTGATATAATATGGGGTAGGGGGCATTTTCATAAACACTTTCATGACTTGCCGTTATTTCTAAGGCTGAATAAAAATCAGCTGGATGTTGCCTAAGAATCCTGCACAAATGCTGATGAGTGTGGTTCAAAAATCTCTGCCCCCCTCTTTCCCTTCCTTTCTCTCCCCTTTTCTCCCCAACCCCTATATAGCCCTCATTCCATTGAGCCTTTTCCTCTCTCTGTTTCTCTCTCCTTTCCCTCTTATAATTTTGAAAAGGAATATAACTGCTTAAATTTGAGTTTAACTGAAACAGACAGAAACCAATGCCTGATGAAAGAGCATCTCTCCATAGCACTGAAGATGTAGAAAAAAACATAAAAAGAACATGTTGCTGATAGAAGCTGAGAGAAAGAACACAAGAAATAGTTGTCTCTGACATTTAAGCAAGCCTGATGCTGGGTGTTTTTAGATTTATGTGACTGATAAGTAATACAAGATTCCCTGTAGAGGACAAATCCAAGTGAAAAATAACCAATGAGATGAGAGGTATGTGGTTAGTAATCTCAACAAGAAAGCTGAGCTATCCTGAAATTCAAGATATAAAATGTCTATTTTTCACCTAGAATATTATACCAGTAGCAATTAAATTGTTTTCCAATTTCCTCGTCTCACTTTCTCTGAAAAGCTAATAATGGATTTAAATCTCTATCCAGGTAATCTGAGGTCCTACCTATTAGGGAAGAAAACTTAGATTTATTTTTTAGAAGGGGTTAATCCTGGAATATTCCTTCATTTAGAAAATTCTTCTGCTTTTCAAAACCTTTCTATTTTCCTTTGCATTCAAACATTTCAGCAAAATTCCTCTCCACATCTGGCATTTCCAAGCAGGGGAATATTTCCCAGGGAAGGAGTGTGGAGATTACTGCGCTTTTCCCCAAGAGTGATTTGATTTCAAAAGTGAAAAAAAAAAACACCATTCTTTTCTTTCTTTTCTTTTTTTTTAAATGAGGAAGAACACAAAGGAAACATTAGGTGAGGCAATCTGAAGACATGAAGCTGCCTGAAACATCTGGGGCACTGCAAAAAGAAAAATTTCTTTCCAACTTTTAGGTTCAGAGAGTACATGTGCATATTTGTTACATGGGTAAACTGCATGTTGAGGGTGTCTGGTGCACACTATTTCATTGCCATGTAATCTTTACAGGAAAATGCAAATTCAAACATGATACCATTTTCTACCCATCAGATTGGAAAAAAAAATATATATATATATATATATAGGTAACATCAAGTGCTGGTAAGGATGTGGGCAACTAAACATTCATATATTCACTCATATATTGTTGCAGCATTTTTTGAACGTAATCTTGCAGTATGCGCTAAAATTTAAAGTACATAAAACCTTCTGCACAACATTCCAGTTTGGGTACTCTAACCTACAAGAATAAAAGCATCAGTAGAAAAGGCTATACATGAAAGTGCAGCATTGTTTGTGGTGATGACAAAACTGGAAATAAATGTCTATCGCAGGAGCTACAGTTGAATAAATTAGGTTATATTCATATTATGGAATAGTATTCAGCTACTGTATGAATTCAATCTGTATCTCTTGATCCAGAGAAAGTTGCAGTACTGTGTACAATACAATCTCATTTTTTTTTTTTTGGTTAATTTTTTTAGCCTATTTGACAGTTACCTGAGGAAGCAGGATACAACAGAGGAGAGAATTACCTTCTATATATATTTATAAATTGTTTGACTTTTTATATAAGCCCATATTGCCTTTACAATTTAAACATCTAATTAAGTTAAAAATGATTATAAATGTAAACATAATAACCAGCCTAGAAAATATGTTTTAGATCTTCAGCTTCACATGGAAAATTATATGAATAACATAGCTTTTCAAATCAAGTGGGAAAGACTCAGATTTATATTTATAGATACCTCTTACACACAGGCATTGCAACTTCTGGGTTTTCAGCAATTACAGAATAAACACTAATTTTCTTTAATGGGCATTTCTAGAAACGGAAAGCAAGAAGAAATTTGTTCATCCTTTGTCTAATAATGTAACTAGCCAATGGAGAGTAATACCACTTTTAATATCAGTCTATGCTCTACAATCTCTGTGTCTATTCCTTCCGTTTCACACTCAAGTATAGAGAGAAGCTATGTTCAGGAGGAAAGTGGAGTGGCTGGTGGTGTTGAAAGGTTTAAGTAAACCCTCCTTCGATAAAAGGGGGATTAGATACACATTTCTCTGGCTTTAAGTCCCTCTTTCTATGTTCTACATTATGTGTAAGTCTCAAAGGGATAAAGTTGAAACCTGAACTAGTGGCTGAAAATGTTGAGGAGTGAAGCAGGGGTGACAAACAGGAGACTGCCAGCCTCATTTGATTTCTGGTTTTGTTAACCACAGGCCCTTCCTAGACTGGTGAAATTTAAAGTGTTGCTGCCATCTTCAGGAGTTCCCCATTGTCATATTTAAGCACAGTTACAAGTAAGTTGTTTACAGCCTTATAACCCTCTGTGGGAGTTCAGAACCTCAGCTTGAAAACAGAAACTCCAGGTGACTGCTAAAATGAGGGTAGCTTAAGATCGTTACCTGTAAGGCAGCTTTTAGTGTATGTGTTTAATGTTACAAAATGGTATGTTTCTCCGTTTGAGATGTAATATAATTAAGATTTAGGGTCCAAAGAAGGACATGACTGAGAAGTGAGCCAAGACTTTAAAAAATGATGGGGAAGGAGGGATAAGTTATAACACCATAACATTTTGGATGCACCTATTGGCTTTGAAGCCCTATTGAGTCAATCTCCCTGAGGACCACGTTTGACTTCTATGGCCAACATTAAGCTTAGAGAACATTTGGTCAAAAGGAATCTGTGAGCTTCCATTTTTAACTTATTTACTGAGTGGTTTGTTTAATTTTGAGCCTGTCTATCTTCTCGTATTGTTTGAGTTACAGATAATTGATAGGAAAGGCCAAATTGTCTTAACAGTACTCTCAGCATGAAGCGCTGTACTTCTTTCCCAGAAATAATTTGACTTCTTCATCACTCAGTGAAGAAAAGTTAATGAAGTCCTAAGATAAAAACAGGGCCATCACCCTATTTTTCTTCATGATGATTAGAGATGCTGATATCCACAAATGACTGGGGAAGTCCATGAGAATGTGCATATCCCTGGTGGCACTCAGGGAGGCAGTTGTCCGATCTTCAGGCCATGATACTACAGTGTCATCAGCAAATGCTCTTTTGAGACACTGAAGTTTTCATATAGCTCACTTCACATTATTCTTTTTTGTGTACTTACCATTTTAAGTGATCAAGTTTTCATAGCAAGTTGGAACACACCGTATAGAGCCCATTTTTGCTGCTGGTTTACATAATTAAAGCAAAGAGTAAAATTCCTTTAAAGTCATCTTTAGAAAAAGTTCACATCATTTTAGGAGATATGCAAGTTTCCTTTCATCACAAATCTAATAATTAAAAAGTGGATACGGAATGAGAGGATTATAAGATATATCATCAGCGTGGCACCTGAGAAACTTTGCTGTATATAGAAGACTGTTCATGTCTTCTGAAATTTTCCCTTGGAGTTATTCATTTCTTCAGCAAAGACTCTCTAGGAGTCTTTTAGTATACTAGGTATTCTGCTAGGGACTTCTTATATGTTATGTCTGCATTCTTTATGGTGATTCTATAAAGATCATACTCTCCCATCTAGCAGATAAGGAAACTGAGATACAGCTAATGTGATAGGCACATGGTCACATAGAATTGGAACTCAAGTGTGCCTTGCTCTTGTGTCTATACTGACTGCACAATAGCAGCACCAAAGATAAGGAAGAGTTTTCTTCCTGAGCTCCTTCCTGTCTACTACGATTATGAAACAGTCATTCAATGAATATTTGACTCTTTGCTACAGTCAAGGCATTGTGAATTTTATTAATACAACACTTAGGAAAAAATAAGTCAAGCCTAAAATTAGACTATAAAACAAGCAGTAGTTATAAAAATGGAAAGTATGACTCAAAGCATATTGAGCTATTTGTGCTCAATGCCACTGGGGGCATTGCTGACTTATGTGGAAGAACAGGTGAGTAGATTGCACACTGGAGAAATTCCATAATGTGAATATAATTTTGAACCCATCCACAACACCACATAGGAAAAAAAAATAGGTAAAAACCTAAGACATACAAAAATGCATTTAGCCACAATATGGCAAGGGGCAAGCTATAGATTAGGATTTTTATTTCTACACTCCCTTGTATCCCCCCTATTACATCTGACCACTCAAACCTTGAAATGGATAAACTAATGAGCCCTTGCAAAATTTACCCCATCTTGTTTTATGTGTAATGTCATTACTACTTCTGGCTTTCAGAGCCTACATCCTTAATTCAATGTTAGGGCAAATCTGGCCATGTTCAATTTCATTGCACTTGCTACTCTGTCTGTTCTTCCTATAGAGTTGTAAATGGTCCCAGAATCAGAAGTTAAACAGTGAAGCCACCATCTCAGTCCAATGCCTTCAGAAGTCTCTGGTGCCACTACACAGCTGCTTACAGCTTAATGAACCACTGTTGAGTATGCTGCTAAATGAGGTTGCAAAGAACGAACCATTTCTAATGGCATCAGCCTTTCACTTGAGGAAAGGAATGCTTCTCATCACTTACCAGACTTCATCTGAAGGACAAAAACACACCAAGACTTTCACATTTGGGTAAACCAGCAAGTCTTCAGGGAACAGATCTATGTCTTTGCATGCTGATCTGATTTTCTGCTCTAGTGGTCATCATTAATATTAATGCCAAATTGGCAGGTGAGACATTGGGGTCCTCAGGCAGAAAGCACAAAAGACTGAATGTGAATAAGCTAGGATGGATGGGCTAGACTTAGTACTACTAATGATAAAAACTGTACATTGTTCAAACACTACCCAGACTCAAACTAAAAGCAGTGAAATCAGCAATCCTATAATAACATTACATATACAGAAATGAAAAATGGGGGAAATCATTTGGATTTTTGCTAAGGGATCGACTCCATACTCAAAGGGTCCCTCTACCCTAGAACTGTTAAGGGCATTAGTCTAGGACTCATGCTGGAAACTGCCCCAGACATTATAAATGTTCATTTTTTTCTATTACCTCAATATTCTATCAACATGTATAGAATAAAACATCATCTGCGGCATCCCCAGCCACATGCTCCTTAGCTCACTTGATTATATCTCAATTATTCCAATGTCTCCAGCTTCAAACAGTAGGATCTTCCTGCCCTTCCCCTTGGCCTCTACATTCAGTGTCATCAGGTCTTCCTCAGCGAGGTCCATCTCATCATCCTTCCATCTGCCTTTCTTCTTGTCCAGACTCTTATAGTTGAACTTCTGATCCTACACTTACTTGACCCTTAACCTGTCTCCTGGCATACTTCACCTGTATAGCACAAGTTAACTTTCCTAATGTGCCACATTATCCCGTTCAAACCTCATCTGTGGTTCCTAAGTCTTCAGAGTAAAGTTTTGACTTAGCCTGATATTTAAAGGCTGCCAGGATCATCCTAGTGCAGGACTTCAACTATAATACATCCACCTATACTGACACTGCTTAAAGCAGACCAGCCTCTCCTCCTGTCCCTAGCATGGGCTACATGCACTTCTGTCTTTGCACTATGATTCAGGCTGTTCTCCCTGTCTCTTCTCTTATGTAAATTCTTCTTTTTTAAAAAAAAATCAGCTTACATGAATGACCACCACCCTCCCAGTAACCCTCCCAAGTTCATCCTTTTCTGTTCTTTTCTTCTAAACACTATTTCTTTATTTTAGTATTTCCCGAATAATTTACAGCTGACTCCTGCAGAAATTGCTAAATGTGCCACTCATTTACTGCTTTTCATAATAATAGTAGCTAACACATATAGTTCTTACTATACTCTATGCTTTGTATACTACTTTCCTATATTAACCTATTTAAAACTCACAGCAACCCTGTGAGGCAGATACTATTATTATCTCCCTTTTACAAATAAGGATTGAACGTTTATGTAACTGGCCCAAGGTTACTCAGCTAGGGAAATGCAGAGCCAGGATTTTGACCCAGTCAGTCAGCTGTAGAAACTGTGTTCTTTATAGATAATCTTGTATTATTCATTAACTTTTTATGTCTACTCCTATCTTCCCAATCAGATTCTTTAAGGGTAGTTACGACATCTCCTGTCTCATTTTATCCCTTCCTGTAGCCACTATAAAGTTTTACACATGGTTAGTTATTTACCGTTTGATGTCCATGTCTGCTTTAAAGTTGTTTAAATTCTTTCTGGGGAAAAAGGTCAAATATAAACAAGCAAGGAGCTATGGAGGTTTCTTACACATTAGTCTCCCTGAAAATCTATGACCAGATCTTACAAAGGCTTTTGTCATCTTCCTTGAATCAGATGGTCTGGAAAACCTAATGTTACAAAATGAATAAATTTAAGTAATAAGGGCTAAAAAGTGAATTCCATGCTCCCCTGTTTCACATACACCAAGTTTCAGCATATTAAAAATTGTTTTCACAGGGGAAACAATTCTGAAGAAAATGGTTCTCAAATGCATTAAATACAAAATTATTTTTGCAGAAGGTTTGGGGAAGGTAGTCAGACTGGAAATGCTAGTTTGTAATGTTATCCTAAAAGAACTTTTTGCAACATTTCAATTTGTAGAATGTATTATTCTAAATGTATGATTGCCTATGAGGTCAGGAACCTTGTCTGATACATTTATATTGTTCAGAGCACCTAGCATAGTGATAGACACATATTAGTTCTTTAAAATTTCTTTGAATTGATTTCCCCAAATTATTTTGCCATCACTGCTTTTCCCAGAATATATTAATTTCTTCCAAGCCTAGACTCCCCTCCTCAAGCCTGCCAGCTCCTGCCAGCTTTGTTCTCTTTGTTCATCTTTTTCTGGGCCATTGCACTGTCTACTCGAGTTAGCCTGTAATATCATATTTGCCAGCAGGTGCTGCCATTTGCCACAGGATTTGTCAATTTTTCAAAATTCCCTAAATTTGAGACTCCAGATTGTGTAAAATAGTACAGTGCCTAATTTATCAACTTGGCAGGTGTGAAGTGCTATAAAATCAGTTACTTAAAATGAGTGATACTTGTAATGTGCTGCATAATTTTAATGAGCAGAGCTCCACTGCTCTATTAAGACAACAGGGGACCACACTGAGAAAACAAGCAGCAAGAATGTGAGGTTAAAAGAAAACCCAGTGGGGACAACATGTTCAATAAACAATTGACTTTCTCATTGACTCATCTTAGTATCTTTCATATCTGGCCTTCCTCTCCATTTCCACACGAAGTCAGCTCTTTATTATCTCATATGAAAATTACTCTAGTATCTGTAGGTCTTTCTCCCTGTTCCCAGGGTCATCCCACTCCCAGCCATCCTGTGCATTGCTGGAATAATCTTCTTAGCATGACGCTAAAAACCTTCAATGATGTCCAAACGCCACCATCAAGGCAGTCCTCTACAGTATGGCACACCAGGCCCAATAATCCAGTCTCAAGTTACCTGTCCAACCTTACTTTTAATCAGTCCCAGATTCTCCACTTTGACAAGGCAGAGGATTTTATTATTCCTGCAGATAAGCTCATTTCCGTCTTAGTACCCTTGTGTCTTCTAATCTACCATCTGAAACACCTTCTTCCTTCTCTTAACTCCTTAGTCACTGCTATCGCTATATTAATTTCCTAGGAGTAACTAAAAGCATGGAACATTGCTTGTTCCTCCCAGTACCCCTGGGAACATCTGGAATACAGGACAAGCACTCTACAACAAGACAAAGAAATACGCCATTCTATAAAATTTATATAATGAATCAAATAAGCAGACAACATGTAGATAACTCGTGGGAGACATTGGTCAGCACAAGCCCTTCTATATGCCCACAGTCATTTTTGCATTCCCAGCTGAAATGCGATTTTGAAGCAGTCTCACCTTGTCAGGACTTGTCTTGACTGCATGAGTGGAATCTCAGAGGTAGCTGGCAAATCCTTGCTCCATGTAAAGCACCATCTTTCCTCTCTGCAGCCCAACCTGCAGTTTCCTAATCTCCTGCCTTCCTGAAAATCACAGGCTACACTATGTTGTTGTCTGCTCCACTGCTCTAGACCTAAGGCACGGAAATCATAGCATCCACTGGTATCACCAGAGGAAGGCTGCTCCTGGAATGTTCCCCTTTTCTATGTTTTCATAAGCTGACCAGACTTACTTTCCAACTCCAGTTAGTCCTCTAAGGGTCTTCCTGCCCTTTTAGTCAGCCAGCCCCTCTCTGTTTCTTCTATGATACACCCCTGATTTCCTGTTTTTGGATGAAATATGGTCTATTTAGAATGAGAAACCAAAAGGTTTAGATTCAAGTTCTAGCTCTGCCACTTCCTAGCTGACATATTTGAACCTATGTTTCCTCAGAGGTAAAATGAAAATGATAATTTCTACAAATTTGAGAAGTGAGCTCAAAAAGGAGTAATGCATGCGAGGTACATTGAAAACTATAAAGTGCCATATGCAAGTAAGATGACATGTATTTCTGTACTTAGTAGCAGGCACAAATGTATAGTACACGTCCTGAGGCAGAGACATTGTGAACAAAGCTAAAACCCTGGCAGGAAGGAGGAACTACCTAGACACATTTTTCTTAACCTCAGTAGGTTACTGAACTAAGACTTCATCCACCAGCTCTATCTAAATGCCATCTAGTGGACATAAAGTTTTTGTGAGAAGTAATGTAGATACAAGTGATGATTTATAAGACATTAGCCTCTGTCGGTATTACCAATACACAAAGTAAGCTTTCACCTTAGTGGGACACCTATGAGGTTCAATATAAAGAATTCTAGGGATGGTCCTGATTTGTGATTCTCACTCCAGCCCCTATGACACCCACAATTTCATCATCAAAGCTTCATTTTTTTCCCAAGCATCAGGGGGTTTTAACTTTTGCGGTGTATTTTATCAAAATTAAAAGGCCCATGGGTGAACAAGCTCTTAGATCTTTCATCTCATACCTCAGCAGAGTTTAGCTGAAGGTAAATGAAGAGCAAGACCTTACAGAAATAGAAATAAAGAAGGGCAAGGAAAAGTGGAGGACCTTGGAGAGACATGAGAGGGTCAAAGAGACCAGGGAAACCAAAGACAAACTCCATACTCTTCCTAGTTTTGCTTTCACCAGGCCTTTTTAATCAAATGTTGTTTGGCTGACGTTAATTCTTTTTGCATCCTGCAGCTTACAATTAGCCTTGATGGCTGATGAAGCCCATATTCAAGCAAAAGTGGAAAGAATGAATTTTTTTTTAAGTTTTAAATTTATCTCTGAAGCCATCTCAGCACATACAGGGGCTGCGGGCAGGGAGTAGTCAGTGGTGGCAGAGGGGACTGCTTTGTGATTTGCATCCAAAGTCAATGGGGCTCCCCACTAGCAGCCCCAGCTTGGCAGCATGGCACTGGAGGCATGCCCCTTTGGAAATGTGTCGGAGCCTTGCTTAGCTGTGTCTGCTCCTCTTCAGTGTGCTTCCTTTTCTATCTACAGTATTTAGAAAGATGAGAGACAATGCTGCGAAGAACACAAAGGCTTTTGCAAACAGTCTCTGGCTTCAGTATTCAAAGCTGTTGCTATCAGGGTTGGATTTAGCAACTTGGCATTCACTTGGTAGGACCACCCCTGTTGGCAGCCATCTGGAGTCTTTTGGAGAATTTTTAAAGAGGCACAGCTTGGAGAGCATGTTTTAGTGGAAAATCATTGGTGTTCAATTCAGGAAGCCTGGGTTTGAGCCCACCACCAGTAGCTAAAGTGACCTTGAGTGATCCACTGCCTCCTCTTTGAACCTCTGGTTTGTTTGTTTTTAACCAGTTAAATGATTTGTCAATTTCCTGCAAGATCCAATAGCCTAGGGCAGAGGTTCTCCAAGTGTGGTCACAGGGCCAGCAGCATCAATATCATTTGGGAACTTAATTAGAAATGTACATTCTCAGTCCCCACCTTAGTCTCCTGAATCAGACACTCTAGGGGTAGGATCCAGCAATCTGTGTGGAAGAAACTCTCCAGTAACTCATATACACAGTCACTTTTGAGAACCACTGCTATAAGGTTTTATTATTCTCCTTCTGCGATTTCTTCTTTGGGTGTATCTTGGCAAAACTAATTTGCAGTTGGTCAAAGGTGTGTTGGAAGCCAAGGCAGGCATTCACTTGCAAAAGTCAGCTGACCAGATAACCAGACAGATCCAAATCAGAGAGTGGACATGGATCCTGAGAGAGAACCCTCCATCACTTCCCTAGGCCCTTCCATGGCCAAAGTCCCAGAAAGCCCTGACTGCCCAAAATACAGACATCTTCTTGGCTGTGTTCTTGCAGCACATTTTACAACGTCAGAAGTAGCAAGAGCAAAAATGTTTTTTTGTTAACGATGCCAACCTCTCTTTTGACTATTTTTGTCTCTAATCCCCATAGGTACTTGTCATTTAGTTCTGGGCAAGGAAAATTACTTTCTTCATTTTAACTTTTTGTTTTGTTTACCATTTTTGACAGCTCTTCACTTCCTCTAAGTTATCAGGGACAACCTGCAAGTATGGTGCTGGGTTTCACAAGGGAACCATGGTTTCCTAGCAACAGCCAAAGACTGCTGGGCAATTCTCTGAGTCACTAGCTCCAGGCAGCTCTTGATAAGCAGCCTTGCTTACAGAGAAAACCTCTGCGGACCACACATAGGAGTCTGCATGCACGTCTCCTTCGAAGGGCTATGGGATCTATAGAGAACAGATCAGCAATAGGTTGTAAAGAATGATGTAAATAGGTGCTCTTTATTCTAAGCTAAATAGATCTTGCTTCTTGGTTATTCTTTCGGGTGTTGGAGAAGGAAAAGAATAATGAAGAAAAATAAAAGCAGAGGGAAAAAGAAAGGAAGGGAGGGAGGAAAGGAGAATTTTTTTCAACAAACATCCCCTAAGCATCTACCATTGTATCCTTTAGCCAGATTCTAGGATGAAAAATCACTTAAGACATGGTTCTTGCCCTCAGGATGCTAATAGTTTAATAGGGGAAACGGTTCAGCACATTCAATTTGCATTTCATCATGATAGATGTCATATAGGAGAATTACTGGTACCATGACAGAGTGTAACTGCAGGGCCTCATGAACCATAATGAAGCCTTTTTAATGTTTTTAACTTCACTATAAAATTATCTTTTTTGTTGAGATTTTCAAGTGTACTAATACACAGTATAGCTCTAATAATATTTTTGATCTCAATATCTGTGATTATATTACTGTTCTTATTCTTAATGTGTATCTGGATATTTTTGTCACTTTTTTTATAATAAGATTTTCCAAGAGTTTGTGTCTTTTATTGATCTTTTTGAAACAGGCCATTGGTAAATTTATCAACTCTACTATTTGTTTCCATGCATTGATTTCTGTTTTTATTTTTATTGATTTCTTTCTCTTGCTTTCCTAAAATCATATAGGTTTTTTAAATGTCTTCTTGAATTGCGGCCATATATCTTACTATGAACCATTATTGAATATTCTTATTTACTTTGGTTTGCTTATCTACCAAAGAGATTAAAGTCACTCTCTATGATTATGGTTCTTGTGAATTTCTCTGTGTATTTCTATACAAAAGGTATTTTTCTATTTCTATAGAAGAGGTGTTTATATATGATGCCATACTACTTAGCACCTAGAGTTTCAATGATTTATCTGTCTTTGTTATGAATTGTACCCATTAGCAATAAAAAGAGGAAGGAAGGAAGGAAGGAAGGAAGGAAGGAAGGAAGGAAGAAAGAAGGAAGGGAAGAAGGAAGGAAGGAAACCCTTTCTCATCTCATTTAATGGCCTGATTCTTGAATTCTACATCATCATCTGATACTAATTTTGTCGCTCCTGATTTACTTTTATTGCCCATGCTTTCCTTTATTTACATGGAATAATGTTTTGTGTTTTGACCCAAAATGCTTGGCTGAGAACCTGTTTGCTCTCTCATTTATTTTTTGTCATTCTTGCTTGGTTCTGCATCACAGTGGGGCCCCTACAGACTGTTAGCTTGCTTTCAACTGGGTTTGGCCAGTAGAAAAAACAGCAGGACAAAGGGATAAACCAGGCTGTTTCTCTCTTCCTACCTCTCATGTGTTGTTCCCTGCAATAGATACAGCTTCTCTCTGGCTCCAACTCCTGATGGGTGGGTCTGTTCTGGTTCCAGATTCTGCTAAGTGACCCTAGTAATTCTGCCTTCTCCCCTCATCTTTCTACAAATTGCAGGTAGTGGCTTTCTGAGGCTGGAATCCTTAGGCTACCTCATTGTCTCCTATTTAGCTTCTCTACTCTTCTATCCCTTATGTAGCCAGTTTCCTGCATTAAATTCCCTTTGTTTTAAATATTCAGAGTAGTTTCTGTTTTCCTGAATGAACCTTGATATACCCACTCTTTTTACTTTCGTATGAAAATTTAACCTACTCACTTTTGCAGCAAATACTGTGGGTTGGTTTACTTAGCACCCATTCCAAATTCTTTTTTTTTCTCTTTCTTCCTTTCCGCTAGTATAAAGGCTGCAAAGCCAGAAACTCTTTTGCAGCAAGCAAGGCCATGTGGTACAACGAGATCTAAGTAGAAGTCTACCGAGGATTTCTGGAACAGTCTTTTTTTCCAAATACAGATACTGCCCTTTCCTTTTCCAGCCCTTGTTTCTTTCTGTTTGGACCCTGTACTTGATGGCTAGAGCTTCAACAGCCATTGTGAGCCTATGAGGGAAAGGAAAATAAAAACAGTGAACTGGGCCCTGACCTCCCTGAGACAGTGAACCAATGCCAAATTCTTTTTTAGAGACGATCACTATCATACTATCATGAATTTGCAATATCTCCTTCTAGTTCTTGTTTCTTACTGTTATTAACTCCAGACTTCCTGTTACATAAGGAAAAGAAATTGCTTATGTGTTTAAGCCACTAGTAGGATTTCCTGTTATCCTTAACAGAATGTGATTCCTTTTTTATTTTTTAAAGACAGTTGCGCCCTGTCACCCAGGCTGGACTGCAGTGGTGTGATCTTGGCTCACTGCAACCTCCACCTCCCAGGTTCAAGCAATTCTCATGCCTCAGCCTCCTGAGTAGCTGGGATTACAGGCATGCACCACTGCACCCAGCTAATTTTTTTGTATTTTTAGTAGAGATGGGGTTTTGTTATGTTGCCCAGACTGGTCTCAAACACCTGGCCTCAAATGATCTACCTGCCTCAGCTTCCCAAAGTGTTGGGATTACAAGTGTGAGTCACTATGCCCATCCTCAATTTCTAACTCACTTTTTTTCAAAGGAATGTAATAGACATTTGGGCCTTGTCAATATTTTATTTTATGGGAGCACACTTGCAAATTGCATGATATTTAGCATCTCTGGCCTCAGACGTTAAATACCAGAAATACCATTCAACTATTGTGCAAACCAAAATCAAAATCAAAATCTGTAAACAGATTTACAAATGCCTTTAAAAAGGATAGAGTTTTACCTTCTCCAAAAAGCAATACACATACACAGCACACATCAATTTCATTGTTGTTGTTTTTAGTATCATTTCAGCAGTTACATGGACTTACTGTCTCCTCTCTAGAAACCCATCAGCTAATCTTCTAAAGGACATAAGCTTAGATATTGATTATACTTCTGAGGAAGTATGAAAGGTTTCAAAAAGAAAAAAAGTATAAGAATAATAAAAGAAACACCCATATATCTACTATTCAGAATTAATAAATACTAACATTCTGTCTCTTTGCCTCAAATTTTTTTAAATAAAGGAAGTAAAGCATTATAGATAAAATTGAAGTCCTTTGTTGCAATGCACAGTCTCAAAACTCTTTGCCCTTCTTTTTTAGAGACAATCACTATCATACTCTCATGAATTTACAATATCTCCTTCTAGTTCTTCTTTCTTACTGTTATTAGCTAGCTAAGCAGGCAAATGCAATTCATAGTAATGCATGTATGACTTTGAGGGCTTGTTAACTCTTCATGAATATTAGCATGTTATACACACCATTCTGCAATTTGCTCTTCTCTTAGTGACTTTATGTTTTTAATATTCAGTTGAAACACAAATGCTATTCACTAAATTTAACTGATGTATATTATGAATTAACCATTGTTCATTTATCTACCCCTTTTATGGACACTTACGTTGTTTCCATTTTTTCACTATTATAAACTATATGTAGTGAACATCCTTGGAAGAGTTCGTGTGCAGAACGTTTGTAAGTTTCTTTAGAGTATACTGCTGAATCATAGAGTATGCACATCTTCAACTTTGCTTGATATTTCCAAATTCTCCAAATATTTAAAGTCTCACTAATAGTGATATGGCTTGGCTCTCTGTCCCCACCCAAATCTCATCTCAAATTGTAATCCCCATAATCCCCACGTGTCAAGGGAGGGATCTAGTGGATGTGACTGGATCATGGGGGCAGTTTCCCCCAGGCTGTTCTAATGAAAGTGAGTTTTCATAAGAGCTGATGGTTTTACAAGGGGTTCTTCCCCCTTTAGTCACCCTTACACCTGCTGCCTTATAAGATGTGCCTGCTTCCCCTTCCACCGTAATTGTAAGTTTTCCGATGCCTCCCCAGCCATATGGAACTGTGAGTCAATTAAATCTCTTTTTATTTTATAAATTACCCAGTCTTCGGCATTTCTTTATAGCAGTGTGAGAACAGACTAATACAAATAGACTGAGTTTCTGTTTCCCCATATACTCACCACTTGATATTGTGAGCCATATTGATCTTTAACAATCAAATAGATAACGGAAATTAGTTTATCTTTGTTAATTTAATTTGCATTTTTCTGATTACTAATTAGGTTAAACATCTTTCCTTTTTTTCATTTTTTTAGTCATTTGCTTTTTCTTCAAATTGTCTATAGTGTTTTTGTTCATTTTTCTATTAAATTGTCTTTTTATTATTGATTCATAGGAATCTTTCCTATTAATTGATTACAGAAATTTAGCAGACTTTTAATTCATTCATTAAGCACTTATTATGTGCTAGGCACTGTTCTAAACCTGGGGCTAAAATAGTAAACAAATTAGACAAAATTTATTTCTAATTTTGTCTATGTCTAATATTTTCTAATAGTAAACAAATTAGACAAAACCTATGTCCTTGCGAGCCTCTGTTCATGTCTTCCCTCTACACTCCTAAGTTTTTATCAAAATAAACTATCATCTTAGATCCAGATTATCATTTTAATATTTTTTTGCTGAATTTCACAATGTTAACTATTATACAAGTATACATATACTACCCTAATTTGGCTAGTTCATTCCTTGTAAATAGTTTTGGGATGCTCTGGCTTCCTTCAATTTGAATTATTTATTTTGATTTCCTTCTCGAATTGCTATAGGACTTCTTCAAAAAATTTTTCTCAGAAAGAACACTTTAGGAGCTTTTGGGTGTTTGAGAATAGATTTTCTATTGCCCTCATCCGGAAGCTGTAGAAGATATTCTTGGATAACAATCTTTTCCCTCAAAATTCTATGTATACTATTTCCTATGTTCCTATAATTCACGTGATGAAAAAGCAGTGTGCTGAAACATCTATTTTTTCCTCTTTCTAGATAACCTCTTTGTTTTTGGTTTTGCTTGAATGCAGGAAGAAGACTGCATTAGGCTATAGCTCAGTGTGAGAGTCTAAACACTAAACTTTACTGGATACCTAGTAGGTAGCTGAAGACTTAAGTATTTCTTTAAGTTTAGGACTTTTTTCTATTTGTTTATTGTTACCTTTTCTCTAGCTCCCCTCTCCTTTTGATATTTTTATTATACCAATATTAGATCTGTTGGATTTTTCCTCTGTACATTTTTCTTTACACTCATATGGTTATGCTTGCATATTTTCCTCTGTGTTCTGGGAGAATTCTCAACCTAATCATCTAATTTACCAACTCAGTTTATTGCAGTATTCAATATTCTTTCTGATGCCTTTATTTAAAACTTTTAATTTAAGGATTATACTTCTGATCTTATGGCAATATTTCCTGGCCTCAAATTATTCTGTTTTTATAAATACAGTGTCCTCTCTAACCTTGTATTAAAATAATAAAAAGAATTGGTGATTGACCTAAGTTTTTTCTTTTTCTGATTTTTTGAAATAAGTCCACTTCAAAGGGTCATTTCCTCTGATTGCCCTAACTGCTCCCCTTCATTTCAATCATTTGAGTAATTATTTTAAAATTTCACAGGTCCAGTGGTTTTTCCCTATTCACTCATTCTTGCAGCTCCTTGATTGCACCATGTACTCTTTCTGTATGGCCTTCTGATATTTGCATATGATGTTACCTCTGAATAAAACTCTCATCCTAGTATAACAACTAGTATAACACTACTAACAAATAGTAGTGCTCAATTAAAATTTCAGTTTAAAGAGTGAATGTCTGCATTTTTCCTGTTTTGGAATTTAAAAAGTGGCTTATCCAAAACTATATGGATCTCTATTCAAACTATTTAGTTTTAGACAAAGAATGAAAATTTCCAAATTTTTGTAGTTTCAGTTTTACAAAACTGGCAGTTGAATTTGTACCCTGAAGCTAGGAGACAGCATATGTGAGAAAGTTTACTCCTGTGCTTAGTGGATGTTTTTGTGTGTTTGTTGCAGTCCTTTGTGCCAGCCCCTTCTCTGACTGGCAGAGCTTTCCTCAATAGGAACCCATGGAAATGATGCCTCTGTTTCATCTGACATAGTAGATCATAGCAACAGTGGAGTGCCTGGCCAGTTGCTCTGTATGTAGTCAAGATCTAACATCCCAAAGTCATTTGTAGGGTTCAGATTTGTTTCACACTGGCTTGAGCTCCAGTAACTCTTGAGCTTGAAGATTATCTGGGTCTTTGCTAAGGGGATCCATCCACTGTTTCCGGATGAATATTTCCTTCACGTGTTGAACTGCAGCTGGGTCAGTACTCCCTTGAATCCATGTTTTAAAGTTTTTAGTAAAACTCATATTGGTTTCCTAGGCTCCGTAACAAATTATAATCTGGGTGACTTAAAACAACTGAAGCTTATCCTCCTGGAGGCTAGAAGTCCAAAAGCAAGGTGTTGGCAGAACCGTGTTCCCTCAGAAGGCTCTAGGAAAGAATCCTTCCCTGCTTCTCTCGAGTTTCTGGTGGGGCCCAACAATCCTTGACATTCCTTGTCTTTCAGCTATGCCACTCCAATGTCTGCCTCCATTATTACATGGTTTTCTTTCCCATGTGTTTATGTCCAGATTTCTCACTTCTTATAAAAGCACCGGTGATTGGCTTATGGCCCACTTTAATCTAGGAGGACCTCAATTTAGCTTGATTGCATCTGTAAAGGCCCTATTTCCAAATAAGGCCACATTCATAGGTATGTAAGGACTCAAATATATCCTTCAGAGAGAGACAATTCAAACCATAACAAAGTTTTAACAAAAATTTATAAAATAAGAGTGCTATGGGTGGATGTGGCTTGTCCCTGTCAAAATTCATGTTAACATTTGATCTCCAATATTGTAATGTTGGGAGATGGGGCCTAGCGCAAAGTGAATTCCTCATAGATAGATGAATGCTTTTCTCTCTTTTACAGATTAGGGCATCTCTCTCTTTTCTTTATAAATTACCCAGCCCCAGGTATTCTGTTATGGCAACACAAAACAGACTAAGACAAAGAATAGGTTGGAATGGATTAGTTCCCAAGAGAGCAGGTTATTAAAAAGCATCTGGCTTCCTCGGTTTCTTTCTCTTGCTTCCCCCCACCGCCCCACCATGTGATCTTTTTGCACATGCCCACTCCTCTTCTACTTTCCATTATGAATGGAAACGGCATGAGGCTCTCACCAGAAGTCATGCCAGATACATGCTTCTTATACTTCCTAGCTTACAGAACTGACAGCTAAATAAGCCTCTTTCTTCGCAAATTACCCAGCCTCAGATATTCTGTCATAGCAACACAAAACAGACTAAGACAAAGAGTTTCTCTTACTAAACAGTAAGACCCTAAATCCAGTTTTTTGTAAACTGTACCTTATAAAAATTTCTGAAAGTTTCTGGCCTGATGATAGCATTGTTTTCTATTCTCTAGCTCTGCTGCAGATGTTGTTGTAATTTATCTGGCTGTCTTTAATGGAATTTTGGTGGAAGGAGAGTTAAGCGTGTGCATCAAAATCACCATCTTAGAGTGAAATAATGTTATATCACAGTCTTCATTAACATTTTACTTACTGAAAAATGTTAAATAGAATTGATAATGGGCACTAGAAGAGAATAATGGTGCCACGGCTGTCAGCTATTAAGGAAATACAAATAAAATGACCAATGGTGTCAAAAATCTCTGCCCTGAGTCATCTCTGCAACAGCTTAAGGCACATTCTTTCCCTCCACTGAAGAGCAATCCTGCTTGAGAGAACTTGCCTAGGTGCCTAGCTCAGAAAATACCTAAGACAATTCAAAAAGTATTTAATGTCAGTAAAAATTGAAAGATAATGTGCAGTGACATTTTCTAATTCTTCTTGTTGATGAGAGAAGGAAAGTCTTGAGGCACAGGTTGAACTTAGGGAACGTCATAGAGTCAGCAGCATGGATGAGGCAGAAGGCCTGGATGTGAGGAGAGATAAGACATACTGTCTGTGCCCACACATGACCAGGCACGGTACCAGCTCATTTATCTTCACACAAGCCTGCAAGGTCAGTGGCATTAATTCTGTTTTTACAAATAAGGAATCAGCTCAAAAGGGTTAATTTTAAGTGGCAGAAGTACAGGAGAGGAGATGGGTTTCTAACGTAGAAGTAAGTACTGGGTTGAGCAATGAGTTAAGACTCACACACCTTAGATTCAGCTTTGGAGTAAGACACATTTCTTCCAATCTTGCCTCTGCCAAGTGGAAAACGACAAAGCAACTTTGAGCAAATCACTTATGTTCTCTGAGTCTCAGTGAACTCATCTGCAAAATGGGTATAATGATACCAACTTTAACGGGGTTAAATGAGATAAAATACGCAATACCTGCTTTGAAGCACATTAGTTCTACCACTTTCCCCACACTAGAAGGAGAAATGCCCCTGAGGGAATTTGGGCCTATCTAGTTTTATTTTACTGGCAATAACTTCTCTTTCTCAAGATACTTACACATGCATTATCCTAGTCAACCCTGGTTAGGAAAGTCCCAATACCCACCCCATCACTCTGGCAGGTGAAGGAATAATCTCAGGGGTCTTAAAAATCCTCCCAAGGTCACAGGGCTCCAGCTGAAGCTGGGCTCCATATCACCTGACTTCTGGTTACAGATGCATCTAATGGAGCAGTCCCTCGGCACCACATTTGCTGAATTACAAAGTAGTATAGTTGTACATCAAAGCCAAAAGCTATAACAAGCTGCTGTGACAGCAATTTCAGGTTGAGTTTCTATTGACCTGTTAGTTGTCCACTCCTGACTGAGGCATCAACTATCTTACTCTTTCTGTATGCAATGTGGAGTTTCAATAAAGAGCCAGGAAGGGACCATCCATCAGTGTCACCTGCTGTGTCCGGGGGCCCTCTTGGAGAGAGGAATAGGAAAAAAGCAACATGGCCCACAATCTATAAGCTGGGAGGCAGATTCATGTAAGATTTGAATTACCACTCCACAAGGACTCAGCTACCTAACTTCCAATGATCAGAAATTATTACAAACAATGTGGAATAAATCAAAATTATCAAAAATTATGTGAAGGAAATAACATTTATATAAGGTTTACTATCTATCATTATTTAATCTTCCATACTCAGATCTCTATATCTATTACTTAATCTCTCTTTCTCTCTTTCTCTGCCTCTCTTTCTCTCATGCACACACACACACACATACACACACAGAGTCTACATCAGGTTCAGGTTTGCTGGTATAAATTTATCTTGGCTTTCATATAAAGAAAGGCAAACGTTAAATCCTTCTCCCCATTTGAATCCAAATCAATAATTTTCAAGAGCCTTAATACTAAGAGACAAGCTTCAGAATAATGCTCAGTTAAAAGGCTGCACAACCAGCCTCATTTCCATTGCAATATCTTAAGCTCCGGATTGTTAAACCTTCTGTAGTGGGAATCCTTTGCTTATTATTCCTCTCATGTGCAGGCTGCATGATCAGCGTCTCAAATGTGAGCTATGCTTTATGCCAAGGTGATCTCAGGCTATTGCACACATCACACAGATTTTGCATATAAGGGGAATAAATCTCAATGACCCTAAAATCTTTCCCTCGTAATCAGTTTTCTTTCCTATAACTGTATCTCTCTGAGGACTGTCTGGGGCTTCACTACAACAAATAAGTTAATGCAGAAGAGAAAACAGATGGATTTTATTGCATTTTGGGGTTTTTATAAAGCAACTCATTTTGCAAAGTATTAAATGAGGTTTTGTCTACAAATTCCCCAACAGAATGAATGAAGAAGGGGACTTTGGGTCCCAAAATAGCATGGAAGGACAATAATTAAGGTTCCAGCAAACAAGTGGCCTAAGAATCTAATCAGTGGCAATAAGATTCCAAATGCTAATTTCATCATGGTCACTAACTCGCTTTATGATCTTGTACATTTCAGTTAACAGCTCCACATTGGGTTGGAATTTTCATATGCCTCACAGGTTTGATGTAAGAAATATCTATTAAAAGTGAATATGTTACTTTTACTAGCCACTAGAGAGTTTTGTGCCTTGTCCTAAAGAAAAGTTCAAGGCTCCGTTCAATTTAAAAATCAGAAATTGTCATCAACTGACCACTTTCATGATTCAAAACTATTTTAAATCTGAATATACCAGGGATGAGGTCGAGTTTATACAGGAAGGGAGAGATCCAAAATACCCAGATCCCTTCTCTAAGAACTGTTACATAATGAGCCTTTGCATACACGAGTGTTTTCATGACCACTCTACTTCCATGTCCCACTGCCCACCCCCATACTGAGCTATATTGAACAGAGTACATATCTTACCCAAAGAGAACCCCAAATAGATATTGATTGAGATGAGGAAACCAGGCTCTGTCTCCTAGAAATTTGAAATTAAAAATCAATGGGCTTTCATCATACATTGCTGGTGAGAATGTAAAAACTTATAGCCACTATGAAAAACAGTATGGCAGTTCCTCAAAAAGTTAAACATAGAATTACCATATGACTCAGCAATTCCATTTCTAACTATAATTCCAAGAGACTTGGAAAGATATGTTCCACCAAAACTTGTAAATAGAGTTCATATCATACCCTGATACTGAAGCCAGAAAAGGAATACTATAAAAAAAAAATTACAGGCCAATATTCTTGATGAACACAAATGATGCAAAGACTCTCAATGAAATACCAGCAAACCTAATTCAACAGCACATTAAAAGGATCACTCATCCTGATCAAGTGAGATTTATGCCTGGATGCAAGAATAGTTCAATACATGCAAATCAATATGATGCACCACATTAACAGAATGAAGGACAGAAGCCATGTGATAATCTCAACAGATGGAGAAAAGGCATTTGACAAAATTCACATCCTTTCATGACCATAAATGATTAATCCTTTCATGATTAAAACTTCTTGACAAATTAGGTATAGAAGGAATGTGCCTCAACACAATAAAGGCCATATATCACAGGCCTACAGCTCACATCACATTCAACAATGAAAAGTTGAAAGGCCTTCCCTCTAAGATGAGAAACAAAACAAAGACATCTACTGTCACCATGTCTATTCAACACAGTACTAGATGTCCTAGCTAGAGAAATTCGGCAAGAGAAAGAAATAAAGGCATCCAAATTGGAAAGGAAGAAGATCAATAGTCTCTGTTTACAAACCAGATGATCTTATGTATAGAAAACGCTAAAGACTTTATAAAAAAACTGTTAGAACTAATCAACAAATTCAGCAAAGTTGCAGAATACCAAATCAACACATAAAAATAGGTAGCATTTCTATACATTAACAATGAACTATTTAGATAAGAAACCAAGAAAAGAATCTCATTTACAACAGCATAGAAAAACACTTACAAATAAGTTTAATCAAGGAAATGAAAGATGTGTACACTTATAAGTATAAAATATTGATTAAAGAAGTTTTAGAATATACAAATAAATGGAAAGATAGCCCATGTTCATAAGTTGGAATAATTAATATCATTAAAATGTCCATACTATCCAAAGTGATCTACTGATACAATGCAATCCTTATCAAAATTTCCGTGTCATTTTTCACAGAAATAGAAAACACGATCCAAAAATTCATATGGAAAAAGAAAAAACCCTGAATTGCCAGGCAATCTTGAGCAAAAAGAACAAAGCTGGAGGCATCATACTACCTGATCTCAAAATCTCCTACAAAACTATCATAATCCAAACAGCATGGTACTGGCACAAAAACAGACATATAGACCAATGGAATAGAATAGAGAGGCTATAAATAAATCCACACATTTATGGTCAACTGACCTTTGACAAAAGTGACAAAATCATACAATGGCAAGAAGACAGTCTCTTCAATAAGTAGTATTAGGAAAACTGGATATGCACAAGTAGAAAATGAAATTGGACCCCATTTCACCCCATAGGCAAAAATAAACTCAAAATAAATTAGACTTAATGGTAAGACCTGAAACTATAAAACTAGAAGGGAAAAAACAGAAAAGTTTCTTGATGTTGATCTTGGCAAAGATTTATCGGATAGGACCTAAAAGCACAGGCAACAACAGCAAAACTAGACAAATGGAACTGCATCAAACTAAAATGTTCCGCATAGCTAAAGAAACAATCAATAAAACGAAGAGACAACCTATAGAATGGGAGAAAATATTTCCAAACCACACATCTGATAAGGGGTTAATATCCAAAAATACACAAGAAACACAAACAACTCAATAGCAAGAAAACAACTTGATCAAAAAATAGACAAAGGACCCAAGCTGACATTTATCAAAAGAAGACACAGGTGGCCAACAGGTATATAAAAATCACTAATCATCAGGAAAAAGTAAGCTAAAATCAATGAGGTATCATCTCACACCTGTTAAAATTACTATTATCAAAAAGATGAAAGATAATAATCGTAAACAAGAATGTAGAGAAAAGGCAACTGTGTTACATTGTTGGTGGGAACGTAGATTGGCACAACCATTATAGAAAACAGTATAGAGATTCCTCAAAAAATCAAAAGGAGATCTAGCATATGATCTAGCAATTTCACTTCTGGGTATAAATTCAAAGGGAACGAAATCAGTATGTCAAAGAGATATCTATACTCCTATGTTCCTTGCAGCATTATTCACAATAGCCAATAGATAGAATCAACCTAAGTGTCCATCAGTGAATGAATGAATGGATAAAGAAAAAGAAAATGTGCTGTGTGTGTATGGATATACACACACACAATAGAATACTATTAGGCCTCAAGAAAAAAAATTCTGTCATTTGAGACAATGTGGATGAATCTGGAGGAAGATTATGCTAAGCGAAATAAGAGAAATTTCTAATTTTCCAATTTCTCTCAGTACAGAAAGACCATTACTGCATGATCTTACTCATATGTAGAATCTTAAAATATCAAACTCATGTAGCAGAGGGTAAAATGACGGTTACCAGGAGCTGGGGGGAGAAGGGTGAGAAATAAGGAAATATTGATTAAGAAATACAAAGTTTCTTTTAGATAGGAGGTGTAAGTTCCAAAGATCTATTGTATAGCATAGTGACCATAACTAATAATAACGTAAATTATCATTATTGATTATAACAATATAAATTATTGTTTTGTTGTTGTAATAATCAGAATTGCTAAGTCCATAGATTTTCAATGTTTTCAACACAAAGATAAGTATGTAAGGTAATGGACATATTAATTAGCTTGATTTAATAATCCTACAATGTATAACATATCAAAATATCATATTGTACATATAAATTTGTCATTTTTTACTATAAATAAATAATTGTTTTTTAAAAACAATGTTCACAGCAGCATTATTGTTAAAAACCACAAAGTGGAAACAGCTCAAATGTTCATCAGCTAATGAATGAATACACAAAATGTGGCAGATCCATTAATGGACTATTACAATATTTAGCTATAAAAAGTAATAAAGTACTGTCACATACTACAACACAGATGATCCTTGAAAACGTTATGCTAAGTGAAATCAGTGAGACACACAAGGCCATATATTGCATTACACCATTTATATGAAATGTCCAGAGGAGGCAAATTCATAGAGATAGAAATTATATTAGAGGTTGCACAAGGTATGTGGTAGGGAGGTAATTGGGACTAGCTGCTAGACAGAAATTATATTAGAAGTTGCACAGGGTATGTGGTGGGGAAGTCATTGGGATTAGCTGCTAATAGATATGGGGTTTCTTTCCGGGGTGATGGAAATATTCTGGAATTAGGTAGTGCTGATAACTGGACAACATAATGAATATGCTAGAAAGCAATGAAGCATACATATTCAAATGGTGAATCTTATTTTATATAAAGTATATTTCAATTGTTTAAAGTGCCATACTTTTTAAAAAGCAAAGAGATTAAGTCAGGTAGCTATGGAGTCTAGAGAAGGAATATCTTATAATTTAGAGAATGAAGGTACCATTTGAGGGCATTCATGATGAGCCATATACAAGCTAAGCAGAGAAAGTTTTCCTTGGAAACAGAGTAGGAGCAGATACTCAAGAGAGCAGCAGAGACAAGACAACTAGTAGACCCTAGGAGGATGAAGATCTCTAAGTCCTAGTATGGATCTCTGTGAGATCCAGCTGAACATCCTGCCCCTGAGTACATACACCCATACCTACTTAATAGATCCCTTATTTTTACTTAAGCTTGTAAATTTCAACTTTGGAAATTTCTCAGATAACTAAGATTAGAACTACCATTCAACCCACCAATCTCACTACTTTTCCTTTATATACCTTAAAGGATTTATTTCCTTTATATATCCAAAGGAAAATAAATAATTCTACCTAAAAGATACCTACACTTGTATGTTCATCACAGCAGTATTTATAACAGCAAAGACATGGAATCAACTTAGGTGCCCATCAACAGTGGATTGAATAAAGAAAATGTGATATGTTAACACCAAGGAATACTATGCAGTCGAAAAAAGAATAAAATAATGTCCTTTGCAGCAACATGGATGCAGCTAGAGGACATTATCCTAAGCAAATTAGTGAAGAAGAAAGAGAAAACCGAACATCATATGTTCACTTGTAAGTGCAAGATAAACATTGGGTACAAATGGACATAAATTTGGGAACAATAGATGATGGAGGCTCCATAAGAAGGGAAGAAGGGAAGAAGGGAAAGGGGCAAGGGCTGAAATACTTCCTGTTGGGTACTATGTTCACTATATGGGTGATGAGATCCTCAGCATCACAAAATATACCATTGTAACAAACCTGCACAAGGAACCCCCAATCTAAAATTTCTTAAAATATAAATGAATAAAAATTACAAATGGCAAAAGATGAAAAAACAGAGAGTTTTTCTCTCAAAGTATAAAGTAATGTGATATATGAAAAGAGACAGGCTTGGTGAACACCCTCCTTAATAGCATCCATGAAAATTAACTTTAATTGATTTGCTATTAAAATTCTACATCCATAACTACTTTGTATAATGATTTACTCAGTAAGGCTGATTTTGCATCATGAGCTGGCAGGTGCATAGGTACATTTATAGAAGACAGCATAATCCTTTTAAGAATGCCAGGGGAGGCCTAAACTCAGCATCACTATTCACCACTTCAGTTCCTGAAGATGGTAATCTCTATATCTGTCAGATAAATGGTTTATGGAAACTAGTACTTGCAAAATCAAGATGTTGCCTGTGAGGTCATTGGACCTTGGCCTAAATCTAATTTGAATAATTACATTTCATTCCACCCTGAGTCAGTAGAGGCTCCTGTTTAATAATCAGCATTTGCTACATGCCAGTGAAGTGTTTGCTGCTATAAATAGACAGAGTTAACAATATAATTAACTATAGGAACTGGCAAGATGAGCACTCAATTCAGAGGGAAAGATGGATTGACAACATTTTTAAGGTCTGTGAACACTGAGATGTCCCTGACCCTAATCCATTAGCAGTTATTGTCAAAGGTTACTCTGTTAACCCTCATTTTAAAAAATCTCCTCCAAAAGCTGCTACCTTTTCTTCCTAGGGGCAGACAATTTAGCAATAAATATTCTATAATGATATTACAGCACCTTGAGGCCCCTAAGGATAAAACATTACTGGAAAAGCATGTGTCACTGTAATTCTAACACTTCCACTGACTGACAGTGTACAACCCTCAGATGTCCCATCTTCTGTGACCAAGTGCCCTAACTCCAGTGGCCAGGCAGGAAAAATTCTGCCATTGCCTTTTTCACAACAGTGCTCGTTTCTCATGGAATTTCTTCGATAATTTCTTCTACCCGGTTGCAAAGAAATAAAATCCAGTATAGGGCAGGCCTCTGTGGGCAGAAAGTCTGTTCTATCAAATGATTTATAATCTAAAGTTCAGATTCTAATTTCAATCTGAGAGTATCTGAATTTGGTCTACTATTGAACTGAAATAAACATTTTGACTACAGTAAGATTTTCATTCTTTTTTTTTCTTTTGTATTTCATTTACAAAATGTGTCTCCTTCCCTTGTCTTGCTCTCCAGCAGAGGATACCTGAGCCCTAGAGTACCAAGCCAGCTAAGTTGTAACTTCACTGTTTAGCCAGTCTCTGGCCATTACAGAGCAACTTAAAGATAGGATATTTGTTGTTCACATATTGCCTAAACACATACAGTATCCCAGTGGCTGTGAGCCCAGGTCCTGGGATTCACCTCTACATTTGGCCTTAGACTACATATTTTTCTCCTTTCTTACTGCCAAGCCTCTCCACTGAGTAGTCCATATATGTTGCTTGGGCCTCTGCCTTCAATGCTGTGTCAAATGCCACCAATGTTGTTCTAAGGACAAAACTTTATTTCCATGGCTTTATTGAAGTATCTGCCACCACCGAACACCTTTTGTATTCTTGAAATTCTTCCTTCTCTTGGTTCAACACCATTTTTTTTTTGTTTCCCTTAACTTTGATTCTAGGGTTGCCAGATTTAGCAAATAAAACTGTAGGACACTCAGTTAAATTTGATTCTGTATAAATATGTATTTTACACTAAAAATTTTTTTTGTTTATCTGAAATTCAAATTTAACTGGGTGTCCTGTATTTTATCTGGCAACCCTACTTGATGATGATGTATCTCTGCCTCTTTTCCTCCAGGCTTTGGTCTTTGTTCCTATTGTTTACTTTATTCTCATTTGTTCCTCTCTGAATTTATCTTTTCTGCCAGATTCATATCACTTCTAGATCACCTCTCTTTTTCCTCTGAACTCTTTAAATACATTCATATATGCTTCCTTGTCACATATATTTTCTTCTGTTGCCTTAAATTATTATTTGAATCTTTCATGTGTTTATTAGTTGTCACTGACACTTGATTTTACATTCCTGGGGGTCAGAATTCTTCTTTGTATCTCAAAGCCTATAGCATGGCTTCCATGTGTGGGCTGTCAACAAATGTATGTAATTCCCATCTTTGTCCTCTACTCATCAAAGTAATCTCTCACATTTTTATACAATGCTGCCTGGATATCCTACAACTACATTTCCTTAGTCTATTCACCCTCCCATTCTTCTGAATGTCACACCTCTTTCCCTCCTCACTCTTAGCTGATGACCTTTCTTCCTACATTGCTGGGAAAACTGAACCAATCAGAGAAAACTTCCATGAGCTCTCACTTGTATAACAAACAACCCACCAGTGTCTGCACCCACGTATTCTGCCTTCCTTACTGTGACAATGGATCACAATGGAAGTGTGTGCCTTTCTAAGGCTGACTGACTTCTCCCTTTGTTCACTGGAGGTGTTCTCCCTCACTGATTCAAGGATATTACCACAGCAGTTCTCACTCTGTTTCCTTATGGAATCATTTTTCTTCTTTCTATAAGACAATCACCATTAGCATGCCTTAGTATTTCCTCTTTTAGTGAGCAAACAAACCAATCTCCTTCTTCCTTAACATCAAATTACCCTCCAGTTACACTATTTTTCTGCCCCTTTTATAACAAAACTCCTCCAAAGGGTGTATACTTTGACTCCACTTTCTTTCTTGCCATCTTCTCTTGAACCTACTGCCATCTTTTCCCACCCGCACCTGAACTGTGTGTTTCAAGGTTACTTATTAATTACCTCCAAATTGCCAAACTAAACAGAAACTACTTAGACTTCACCTAACTCAATCAGTCAGCAGTATGTCGATTGAGATCATTGCTTTAGCAATCATCCCGTTCTCTTCTGTGTAGTAAGTTTTGAAACATTCTTGAAATGGCATCTTTCCTCAGCTTCTACATCACCACTCCCTTTTGGTTTTCCTTCTTCTTCATTAGCTGTTCCTTCTCAGTCTCTTATGCCCATTACTTTTCATATTCCTGATCCCCAAAAGGAGGAATGCTTCAGGGTTCAAACCCTGAACCTATTTTTAAAATCTATACTCACAGCCTGCTGATCTCATCCAATCTAATGGACTTAAATACTTTCTATTTGCTAATGACTCCCAAGATTTTATCTCTATCCTGGGCCTTTTCCTTGAACTCCAGACTCATATTTCCATTTGTATACACAACATCTCTACTTGGAAGTCTATGATTAATCTCAAGTTGAAATGTCCAAAACTAAACTGGTTTCCCTACCCTTGTCCCAAACCTGCTTCTCCCACAGAATTCACTACCTTAATAACCTTAAATACATTATATTAATAGCTGTACATATCAAAAACCTTGGGGCCATTCTTGACACATCATTTTCTCTCACACCCCACATCCAAATTAATCATAAAATCCTGTCAAGTCTACCCTCAAAATGTATTCAGAATCTGACCATCCTTACTAACTCCATCTGTTGCCTACATCATTATAACAACCTTTGCCAACTTCTATCCTTTTCCCTCTCCCATCTATTCTCCACACTGTAACCATAATGATCCTTTTAAAACATACCAGGTCATTCCTCTGTACAAAACCCTCCAATGGCTTCCCAACTTGTAGTAAAAAATGAAAGTCCTGTTGCTGCTGGTCTACAAGGTCCATGTGGTCGGGCCTCCTTAACTTTCTGACCTCCAATCCACCCCTCTTCCCCACTGGCTTCCTTGCTGTTTTTTGAAAGTCTCAAAAAAACTTTTACACTTTTTATTTGCTATATCCTTAGCCTGAAATAGTCTCCCTAGATACCCATCACTTCCTTCACAGCTCTACTCAAAAGTCACCTTATCACAGAGGCCTTTCCTGACTACACTATAACATCCTTCTTCCACTCCTCCCACCCCATAATTCCCATCCCTACTATTCTGCTTAATTTTTTCCTTGGCAATTTCATGTCAAGATAGAAGTTGGTTTATTTACTATCTATTTCTCCCACTAGAATGTAAGCTCTGCCTGAACAGGGACTTGGTCTGTTTTATCACTGCTATAAGTCTACACCTAGACCCATGATTAGCCCCTGGCAAGTATTCAACAAATATTTTTGTGTACATAAATAAATAATTGGAATTGTATACTGAATACATTAATATTTCAGCTGAAGTGTTCTAAAAGATTTACATGCTTAAGAATCAGAAAACAAAGATTCATTCATCCCTCTATTCATTCAACAAATACATATTGAACATTTACAATGGGCCAACTGTTTTCTTAAGCACTATATAGTGGAGTAAGCAGAGTGGAAAACAGAGAAGTCCTGTCTCTAATATTCACCAGCTGTGTTGTCTCTGGCAAACAAACAGCTTCTCTAAATTTTGCATGGATCAGCAACATTAGATCAAGAAAACTATCCACCTTGTAGGGTTATTGGGAAGAACAAATAAAATAGTGTTTTTACCTGAATGTGATTTGTAAACATTCAAGTGCTACATAAATGTAAATTATTACCGATTCTTATAACAACCTTATGTGGCAAACAAGGCAATATTTTTGGAATAGTCTCATTTTTTTTTATTAAAAAAAAAAAACTCAGGAAGTATGAATGATTTGTCCCCCAGTCATAGAGCTAGTAAGTAGCAGAGCCAGAGCTGCATCTCAGGTCTTTAGGCCAGCACCCTAGCCCTATTTCCATGGTACATACCCTTGAAATAGTTCAATTTATGGTCATATGAATTAAGGAAATTATGCTTATGGAGTCCTTTTAACATCATTGGCAAAAGATCCAGAGAAGTACTTGCATTTGTTTCACAGGGCTGCCATAACTAAGTACCATAAACTGGATGGCATAAAAACATAGCAATTTTTTCTCTCAGTCTGATATCAAGGTGTCAGCAGGACGATGCTCCCTCTGAAAGTTCTAGGGAAGAATGGTTCTTTGCTTATTTCTAGCTTCTGGTGTTTGCCCACAGTCCTTGGCGTTCCTTTGCTTATACATGAACCACTCTAATATCCACCTCCATCATCACGTGGTGTTCTCCCTGTGTCTGCATGTTTGTGTGCAAATTACCTCTCTTTCAGGAAACCAGCTATTATATTAGGGCCCACTCTACTCCAGTATGACTTCATCATAGCTTGATTACATCTGCAAAGACCCTATTTCCAAATTAAGGTCATTTTCACAAGTACTGGGGTTTACAACTTAAACATCTCTTTTAGGGGGACACAATTCAACTCACAACTGCATCTCAAATGTCTAAAACATATCCCAAAGAATAAGCCAGCAGAAGTTCACATTGTTGGAAAATAGGGAGGTCCAAAGACAGTCCAGCTGTGCATGGAACAGACACAAGCCAGAGTTTCCCTTGCAACTGACAAACAAGTAAAAAGAGAATCAACCTAAAGGCATGGAATTATCATTTTGGTGAAAAAGAGTTTGGCAAAATGCCCTGATTTCCCTGAGAGGCAAATTGATTCATAAAGTAATCTACCTTAATCAGCATTATATAATCCTGCTAAGGATGTGCAATGAAAGCAGTGATGCAAGCAGGGTAGAGCTCAGGTAGGAATCTTGCCCTACATTGTTATGCAGCACTACTGCGCAGCTGGCACACCTTTCCACTTGCGCTGCCTCTAGCACCTCGCCCAGCAACTAACCCAGTTTAGTCAGACCTTCCAACATTAAGGGAGATTCTATATTTAGACAATGTTCCCTGCCTGAGGATGAACTGTACTGGCTGCAGTGTCACACCTTAGCATAGCACTGTTCCTAACCCTTGTTTGTTGGGGGAAACCAGCAGCCTTCTCTGGCACATGAACTTATGATATTTTTAGAGGTAGAGAGACCCCAGAAGCTCATCTAATTCAACTCCTTTTTACAGCATCCAACTGCAGACTTTAGAGCCACTGCCTGAGTTTGAACCATAGTCCCAACACTTTCTAGCTCTGGGACTATGGTTCTAACCAAAGAATGTCTTTGGACTAGTTCCTTAACCTCTCTCTGACTCATTTTTCTCATCTCTAAAATGTAGACAATAGTAGCATTTACCTCAAAGGGCATTTGAAATGATGAGTAGGTCTAAGTAAAGCACTAAAACAGTGCCTGGCACACAGTAAATTCAAAAGAAACTTTAGCCATTACTATTGTTATTGTTTCAGATGTGCACACTCAGAAGCATGATATGAGCGCCCAGGTTAACCAGCAATTTAGTACACACTCAGATCTGGAATTGGTCTGCTGGGGAACTACCCTCTTATTTGGTCTATAGTTAGCACACTTAGAGTAGCTCTTTTGAGATAGATAAGAAAGGTAGGAGCCATGCCTCACCAGTTCTATCACTCTAGCTTTAATTTGTTTCCCAGACTGTCTAATTGTCACTATGACATTTTGGGGATGGTCCTGGGAGGATAAGATAATAACAATAATGACAAGTTAGACTGGAGGAGTGTGAGATGAAAGTCAAGAAAACCACTTAGTGGCCATTACAGTATTCCAGCTGACAAATAATTAGATGAGAAGGGAAGAAAGATAAAGGAAATTAAGTTTATTAAAAAATCATAATAAATGAAGGTGGCTTATTACTAGCAAAAAGCACAAGGCCAACCAAAATATAAGTGCCTTCCCTGATAAGAGCATGAAGGAGGACTGTAGGCATGCATGACTGGTTTGGTGAAAGCATGTGATTACTTCAACAGTTAGAAGTTAGAAGTAAAGTAGAACTACTGAGATATCTACGTGGAATCATGTGAGATTTCAGCAACTATTTAAATCACATGAGGAATGCGAGGCCGGGGAGGGGGACTGTAGGAGGATTTGCCCTTTCATTCTTCATCCATGCAAGAGGGTGGTAACAACTGAGGGTTGACAAGCCCAAGAAAGCACCCTGATCTACACAGCACAGAAGAGCCTTGTGTGGCACCAAATAGCAGGAATATCTTGGGGAAAGGAAGAGATGAATTTTCCTCAAGAAAAGGAAGGAAACTAATATTTTAGAAATATCTCTGTGCTCCAGGCATGTCAGTTCATCTAATCAAATTCTTGGGCCCCATGCCAGACCTCAAATTATAAAGGAGTTTATAAAGAAGAGGAAGTATTGATAGAAACTGATAGGTGATTGAATGTGGGATAAAAGGAAATGAGTCCTTGAGGATGACGCCCCAACTTCTGATGAGCTGTTTGGAGGATAGAGGCATTTTCCAGTGTTTGGAATTAACAAAAAGCATTCCATGTTCACTTCTGATTCCTTTAAAATACCTGAATAGACTAGTAATCACAATAGCAAATATTTATTTTCATGCTCACTTTCTTATTTAGTCCTCAAAACATCTCTAGTAGGTAAATTTATTTTTGTCTTTATTTTACAGATAAAAGAATCAAGATTCAGAGAGATTGCAGAACTCTGGTTTCCTGACACCATATTACCAGCACTTTAAGTCTATCAGGGTCATGGCAACAAGTCTTGAGGGGAAAGAGAGCCAAATACGGCAGTAACCAAGGAAGCCACACCCAGGGGAGCTCTAGTCTAGAGTCCAAATGGGACCCTTTGCTTCAGAATGCCACATCCAACTGGTAGGCTAAGGAAAAAGTTCCAGCTTCATTCTGTTCATAGTTTGTCTATGTTTGGCACCCTTAGAATGTGGACCTTTGGCAAAATATGAAGTCAACCTAATTGTCCATCAACAGATGAATAGACAAAGAAAATGTGATATATGTATACACACACACACACACACACACACACACACAATACAATAGTATTCATCTTTTAAAAAAGAAGGAAATTCTGCAATTTGCCACAACATGGATGAACCTGGAGGTATTATGTTCAGTGAAATATGCACAGAAATACTACTTGCTCTCATGTCTATGTGGAATCCAAAAAAGTCAAATCCATAGAAGTAGAGAGTAAAATGGTGGTTACCAGGTGGTGTGGAGTGGGGAAGGGGGAGATATTGATCAAAGAGTACAAAGTTTCAGTTAGACAGTGGGGAAGGTTTTCAAAATCTATTGCTTAGCATGGTGAACATGGTTAGCAATAATAATCATGTACTGTATATTTTTAAATTGCTAAAAAGGTAGATTTTCAATGTTCTCACCACAAAAAATGTTAAGTATGTAAGGTGATAGTTATGTTCATTAGTTTGATATAATCATTCCACTGTGTGTGTGTGTATATATATATATATATACACACACACACATATATATCAAAATATCACATTGTACCCCATAAATGCATATGATTATTATTTGTCAATTAAAAATAAAACTTTGAAAAAAATAATCTGGGCCTTTGGAATATCCTAAAGCAAATTCATTCATTCATTCACACATATTTTTTAGTGCATACTACTGCCAGGCTGGCCCTGTTCTAAAGGCTGGGGATACAGCCTAGGACAACACAGACAAGGTCCCAATGCTTTGGTGTTTACAGAAGGAAACAGACAATAAACAATTAAACAAGTAAGATACTTTCAGACAGTGACATTCTACAAATAAAGTAAATATGAGGCAACTGGTTCAGGGAATGTGAGAGTATTCAGTGTCACAAGGAGGGTGGGTCTGAGAATACACTTTTATCTACATAGTTCAGGAGAGTCTTGGGTGGGGAAAGAAGTGAGCTTTGCTAAGAACTGGGCAGAGCACTTTCCAGGGAAAGAGAAGAGCAGATATAAGACCCTGAGGGTAAGCCAAGTCAGAGCCTATGGAAGGACAGCAGGATATAATGCTGGAGAGATAGACAGGGACCAGTCTATGTAGGTTTTAGCATGCTAAGAGGTTCAGATTTTATTCTAAATTCAAAGGAAAAACAGTGCAGGGGTTTAGGCGCAAGAGTTATTTTATTTATGTTTTTAAAAGATTTCTGTAGCTGCCACATGGAGAATGGATTGCTGAGAGCCCAAATGATAGCCAGGAGAATAGTCAGGAAGACTATTCTTTTTTTTTTTTTTTTTTGCAGAAGAACGATTTATTAGACAGAGAAAGAGAAAGAAGACAGCTCCCACACTTTTGTGGGAGGGGAACCCAGAGCGGAAAATCCCAATTAGGAGACTATTCTATAGCCTAAAATGAGGCATGTTAGTGGCTTGGATAAGGGCAAAAGTAGTGGAAATGGAAGGAAGTAGATGGAAGTAGATGAATACAACATATCCCATATTTTGGGCAGAAAGCTAATGGACTAGATGTGGAGAGAAGCAGAAAAAGGGGGCTTATAAACGGAGTCATGTTCCAATATATTTGCATTAATCATCTGCTAGATCAGCATCTTCTAGAATACATACATTTTAACCATGATCTATAGTAAAAAATGCATCATCACCCAGGATACAATATGTAATAGAAACAAACCACCATGAAACAGCACTGATTTTTATTTAGAGTGGTACACTCTGAATAGATCCTATTCCTTGCCCCAACACCACCACCACTATCATGTTTTTTTCTTCAAATTCCTATTACAACTGATTAAACTGATTTCATGACCTATCCGTGGGTCATGACTCACAGTTTGAAAATCTATGCTGGGCCGGACACAATGGCCCATGCCTATAATTCCACACTTTGGGAGGCCGAGGCAAGCAGATCTCTTGAGCTCAGGAGTTTGAGACTAGCATGAGCAACATGGTGAAATCCAGTTTCTACAAAAATAACAATTTAAAAAAAATAGCTCGGTGTGAGTGGCATGCACCTGTAATCCCATCCACTTAAGAAGCTTAGGTGGGAGGATCTCTTGAACCCGGGATGTTGAGGCTTCAGTGAGCTGAGATCACACTACTGCACCCCAGCTGACAGAGTGAGACCCTGTCTCAAAAAAGAAAAGAAAAAGAAAATCTATGCTGGAAGGTCACTGAAGATTATTTTATAGGTCTGAGCATATGTTTTCCTAAACCTCCTTTCTCAGAAAGTTTATGTTTCTCTAGCCTCACTCTGTGTGGTTTGCTATGATTTACATGCATTTGAACTCTCCACATCTGTATAAGGCATTCATTGCTTGTAGTTTCTCAAAGATGCTTTTAACTCAAATGTTAGCCCATCTGTTAAGACCTATTTATTGCTTTTTAAGAGAAAAAAATTAAAAAGCAAATTAGGGATTCTAGGCTCACAATAACTATATTTTTTTTTTTTTTTTTTTTTTTTTGCCTTTTGTAAAAGCTTTCCATCTGTTTGCCCTCTTTTGGACATAACTCAAATAGGAGCACACATCTCATCAAATCAAATGTGGGCGCTGTCAGAAAGTCTGCCAAAATATCATGCTATTTGCTTTTTTTTTTAAAAAAAAAGAAAAATCAGATTTAACATAATGAATTGTTTTGTTGCTTTTCTTTCCATCCATTACAGAAACATAGACCTCAGTTTACTGCATGTAGGTTTATACAGTAGCCTTCTAGGGATATTACCAAAGTACCCTAACATAAACTGGATAGCACGGTTTTGCTGGGGCAAAAATTAGCAGTAGAGAAACAAACCATTGCGGGAGGACAGAGACAACCAAAGTTTCTCGCTCTGAACTGCATAAGAGAGAAACCCCAGGGTGAGGGCAATTACCCCATCTGGCTTGTTTTTCTTTCTCTTGCACAGCCTAGCCCAGAGGAGTTTGCTCAATACCCTGAGAAGTCATTTAATCTTTGACTAGTTCTCATTCTTGACCTAACCTTGTGATATAAAACAATAGCTAACTACTCTTCCAAAGATCTCCTAGGAATAATCAGGAATTAAAGAGTCACATATAAGAAGATAAAGGAACCTAACAGCTACTGCCCAGTTATCAGACAGCAAGGCCTGAACTCTCTTGGACAGCCTCCCTGGCAAAGATGGGTGATCTCATGGTCTCAGGATTATGACTCCCCTACAGCCAAGGATGTTATAGCCTTAAAAACCTGCAGTAGTAGCAGGTGCTATGCAATGGTTAAGAGCAAAGATTTTGGTCAAGTAGACCCTGGTATTAAAATTCTGGCTCTACCATTTAGATCTGTTTGACCTTGAACAAATCACATAATGTCTCTAAATCTCAGTTTTCTCATTAGGATGCTTGGAGATTAAATGAGAATAAATCTTACAGAGCACTTGGCAAACCCTCCAGGAAAAATGAAACTCACAAATGGCAGATGCTATTGTTATTGTTACTGATGTTATTATTATGAAAGAAAATTACTCAAGTATGTTATAAGAGTAGAGCACTCAGAATGTGAAGTCTGTAAAAAAGGAAAGAGGTGTGCTTAAGATAAATATAATGATAAAAACCATATGCTTATAATTGAAAAGCAATAACACAATACAAAATAAAAGACTGATGAAGCTTAAAAAAGTGAAGCTGAAAATTACTTTAAATGGAGTATTTAGTAAGAAATGCTTTCCTGAATCAGTTTAATGTCTTAATGGTTGGGTCCTGTGTAATCACATACATATCTTATTATCTAATCATGGAGGCTTATTAAAGCAGAAGCTTATTTTTCCATTTCTCTTCACATCATTTTTATCTCTTCATATTACTTTCTCATTTGGTGGAATATTCTTCAGAAAGCTAATTTTTGTTTACTCAAAATATGCTTGTTATGGACTCTATCACATCTTCACTAATCCCTTACTATTGTTTTGTGATGCTAATTCCTTCTATGGTTCTAATTAGTGTGTCCCTTCAGTAGTACTTGGGTATTCTATGTATAATATCTGAAATAGAAGTAATTAAAGGGGATAAGGGACAAGAAATCTTTAAGTGTGAAGATCCTGATAGAAGAAAAATAACGGTTACAACATTTTGAGTGGGGTTTCAGCAGCATCTCTTTATCCATGGAATTTAGCATAACCTATTTACCTGGTCTCCTCATTTCAAAAATAACAATCATGTCTCCAGTTTTCAGTTCAGTTCAGTGATTCTCTTAATGACATTCGACAAGCTTCCTTCTAATGCAGAACTTCTAAAATACATCTCCTAACTACCAAGGAAGAATATCTTTCCAGCCCAAATCAATCCACTTCTAGGATACATGTATTTATGGAAGAGAAAATATATTTAGTTGCACTTTCCTAGAGATTTATTTTATTATTTCATCATTTTTTCATCCTCATTTCTGATTGATCGGCATTTGGCAGTTGTTCCCCAGACTCCCCATTGAGTGACTAATGACCAATAAACAAAATGTGCCAAGGAAACTATAATTTAAAGAAATGCTGCAAGTTAAGAAAACTTGTTTGTGTAGTAAGTACAATTTTATAATGTGAATAACAGGTTCCTAACTTATCTAGGTTGATATTTAGATTTCTGCAGAACACTTTTCTTAAAGCATAACCTCAAGGCTGTACCATAAAGGAAAAGCAAGTCCATATTAAAGCCCTACTTTCACTACTTAATTGTATTACACTTTATTTGTGCTTCACAAATACAGTATTTTTCACAAATTGAAGGTTTGTGGCAGCTTTGTGTCAATTAAGTTCATATTTCCAATAGCATATGCTCATTTTGTATTTCTAAGTACATATTGGCAATTCTTGTAATACTTCAAACTTTTTCATTATTATTATATCTGTTATGGTGATCTGTGATCACTGATCTTTGATGTTACTATTAGAACTGTTTTGAGGCACCACAAATCATGCCAAAATAAGATGTAAAACTTAATCAGTAAATGTGTGTGTGTTCTGACTGCTCCACTGACTTGTCATTCCCTTGTCTCTGTCCATCTTTTTGGGCCTCCCTGTTCCCTGAGATCAGGTCAATTAATAACCCTAGAGAAAGGAAGAGTCACACATCTCTCACATGAACTCAAAAGCTAGAAATGATTAAGCTTAGTGAGGAAGGCATGTCAAAAGCTGACACAGGCCAAAAGCTAACCCTCCCGTGCCAAAGTTAGCCAACTTGTAAATGCAGAGGAAAAGTTACTGAAGAAAATTAAAAGCGCTGCTCCAGTGAACATAAGAATAATACGAAAGTCAAACAGCTGTATTGCTGATATGGAGAAAGTTTTAGTGGTTTGAGTAGAAGATCAAACCAGCTACAATGTTCCCTTAACCAAAAGCCTAATCTAGAGAAGAGCCCTAACTCTCTTCAATTCTATGAGGGAAGAGTGAGGTGAGGAAGCTGCCAAAGAAAAGTTGGAAGGTAGCAGAGGCTGCTTCATGAGGTTTAATAAAAGAAGTTGTCTTCATAACATAAAAGTTCCAGGTGAAGGAGCACGCGCTAATGTAGAAGCTGCCGTAAGTTATCCAGAAGGTGTAGCTAAGATCATTGATGCCATCTAGGACTTTTGGAGCAGGAGAGAAGAAGTCAATGTTTGGCTCCCAGGGTTAAAAGAGCAAGCTGAAATTTGGATAGATTTGGAGGCCATTACTCTAAGTGAAGTAACTCAGGAATGGAAAGCCAAATACCATAGGTACTCACTTATAAGTGGGAGCCAAGCTATGAGGAAGCAAAGGCATAAGAATGATATAATAGACTATGGGGGCTTAACAAGGAAGGTTGGGAGAGGAGTGAGGGATAAAAGACTACATATTGGGTACAGTGGACACTGCTCAGGTGATGGGTGCATCAAAATCTCAGAAATCACCACTAAAGAACTAATCGATTTAATCAAAAACAATCTGTACCTCAAAAACTATTGAAATTAAAAAATTGACTAAAAAAGAGAAGGCTAACTCAAAAGTTAGGGGCTAATGCAGCTGGTGACTTTCAGTTGAAGCCAATGTTTATTTCTCATTCCAAAAATATTAGGACCCAAGGGATCATGGTATATCTACTCGGCCTGTGCTCTATAAATGGAATAATGAAGCCTGAATGACAGCCAATCTGTTTACAGTATGATATACTACATATTTTAAGCCTACTGTTGAGACCTACTGCCCAGAATAAAAAGCTTCCTTTCCTATTGTAACTGCTCATCGACATACTTGGTCATCTAAGAGTTCTGATGGAGATGTATAAGTAGATTAATAATGTTTTCATGCCTGTTAACACACATTCATTCTGCAGACTGTGGATCAAAAAGTAATTTTGACTCTCTATTCTTATTATTTAAGAAATGCATTTTGTAAGGCTATAGCTGCCATAGATAGTGATTCCTCTGATGGATTTGGGCAAAGTAAACTGAAAACCTTCTGGAGAGAATTCACTATCCTTGATGCTGTTCATAACATTCATGATTCATAGAAGGATGTCAAAATGTCAACATTAACAGTATTTTGGAATAAGGTTGATTCTACCCCTCATGGCTGACTTTGAGGGGTTTAAGACTTAGGTGAAGGATGTACATGCAGATGTGGTAGAGAGAGCAAAGAAAGCAGAATTAGAGGTGGAGCCTGAAGACATGACTGAATTGCTGCAATCTCTTGATAAAACGTTCACAAGTTAGGAGCTGCTTCTTAAGGATGAGAAAGAAAGTAGTTTTCTGAGATGGTATCTACTCTTGGTGAAGATGCTGTGAACATTGTTGAAATCACAAGAAAAGATTTAAATATTACATAAACATAGCTGATAAAGCAGTGGCAGGGTTTGAGAGGATTAACTACAAATTTGGAAGTTCTACTGTGGGTTAAATGCTATCAAACAGCATCAAATGCTATGGAGAAGTCTTTTGTGAAAGGAAGAGTCAATCAGTATTTCAAACTTCATTTTTGTCTTTTTTTATTTAATTGCCACAGGCACCACCAACTTGATCAATCAACAGCCATCAAATTCTGAGGGAAGACACTCCATGAACAAAAAGATTATGACTCACTGAAAGCTTGGATGATTATTAGCATTTTTAAAAATAAAGTATTTTTAATTAAGATATATGCATTATTTTTAGACATAATGCTACTGCACATTTAACAGATTATAGTATAGTATGAACATAACTTTTATATGCACCAGAAAGCCAACAAATTAGTGTGAGTCACTTTATTGTGATATTCCTTTTATTGTGGTGGTCAAAACCACACCTGCAATCTCTCTGAGGTATGCCTGCATATGTTATTGGCATATATACTAAATGCAGTGACTCTGCAATACAGTCACTTACTGCCTCAGTTTGCTTAAGAATTAGGGGTTTTCAAGAATGTGGGACTTTCAATGCTAAAACCAGAAAGTCCTAGACAAATTGGGACAAGTTGTTCACCCTATTCTGAAGCTACCTTAGTTATGATTTCCTTCTGCTCTTTTCCTGCTAAGAAAGGCAATCTTCTCACTTTTGAGCAGGTAGTTAGCTATCAGTATAAACTATAAAGAGAAGGTGATCACAAAAACTACTTTCAGGTACCATTCGTACCCAACTTTATATTTAAACATTATGCTATACAATGTAAGAAGCACAGAATAAGACAGGAAAATGATTTATTGCTAACAGCCAGATTTTGTTTCTTTTTTTGAGTTTATTTCTATAGTTTAATTCTTCTGTAATTGTTAGTCATTATTTATGCTTTTAAAAAATCACCCTGTAGAGATCAGCGCCAAGATGGCCGAGAGGAGGCAACACCAGAATGCAGCTCCTAGTGAATGAGATGCAGAGAGGGCTAGAGGACTTCACAATTCCAAGCGAAGCACCAGGTTCATTTCAGTGGAACTGGTAAGACACTGAAAATTGAGCCCAGGGAAGGCCAGCCAAAGCAGTGCGAGAGCCACCCAGGGAGGGCAAACAGAGACAGGGCAAGGTGCGCCCCTACCTGGAATGTGCAGTTTGCTCAGAGGGTCGGGGCCTTCACCCCCTCAGTGCTCTGATTTGGATTCTGTGCTTTCCTCATTCCTCCTGCAACCCATAGTCCAGGAGGGCCCCGCTGGACTGAGGAGCACCATGGGTTGTTGATGCAAATCTGAGCGACAGCTCCCGTCTGGTGCTGCAACTTGCGACATGGACCTGGGTGGAAGTTTGGACTAACGTCAGCAGGCCGGAGCTACCAGTCCCATAGAAAGAGGCAGAGTTGAAAGCAGGGAAACAGGCCATAAAGCCTGGCAGGCCTACCCTCACAAAACTCAAACTGAAGCCTGTGTGACAGAGAGCTTCACAGTGAATACACCAGTTTGACTCTAACTGGGAAGATTGAGCTCGGGGAAGGAGAGATGCCATTGGGAAGGTGGGGCTAATCTCACCTGCATAAATAAACTCCAGGGGAAGACCACCCACCCAGCAGCCAGACTGAATCCAAGGCACCCAGCAGCGCCTCCATAGGCCAAAAAAGATATACCTCCAACTTCAACAGAAAGGATGTCTGTTCAGAGATTTCTCCCTAAATCACCAACTTCAAAGAACAAAGGGAGATCAATCCACAAAGATGGGAAGAAACCAGCACAAAAAGGTTGAAATCATCAAAGACCAGAATGCCTCTTCTCCTCCCAGGGATTACAACTCCTCACCATCAAGGGAACAAAACAAGACAGAGAATGAGTTTGACGAATTGACAGAAGCAAGCTTCAGAAGGTGGGTAATAACAAACTTCCCTGAGCTAAAGGAACATGTTCTAACCCAATGCAAAGAAACTAAAAACCATGAAAAAAGGTTACACAAAATGCTAACTAGAATAACCAGCTAAGAAAAGAACATAAATGACTTAATGAAACTGAAAAACACAACACGAGACCTTCACGAGGCATACACAAGTTTCAGCAGACAAATCGATCAAGCAGAAGAAAGGATATCAGAGATTGAAGATCAAATCAATGAAATAAAATGAGAAGGCAAGAAAAGGGAAAAAAAGAGTGAAAAGAAATGAACAAAGCCTCCAAGAAATATGGGATTATGTGAAAAGACCTAATCTATGCTTGATCGGCGTAACTGAAGGTGAGGGAGGGAATGATTACAAGCTGGAAAACACTCTTCAGGATATTACCAAAGAGAACTTCCCAACATAACAGGGCAGGTCAACATTCAAATACAGGAAATACAGAGAACGCCACAAAGATACTCTTCAAGAAGAGCAACCTCAAGGTAAATAATCGTCAGATTTACCAGGGTTGAAATGAAGGAAAAAATCCTAAGGACAGCCACAGAGACAGGCCGAGTAACTCACAAAGGAAAGACCATCAGACTCACAGCAGATCTCTCGGCAGAAGCTCTACAAGCTAGAAGGGAGCGGGGGCCAATATTCAACATCCTTAAAGAAAATAACTTTCAACCCAGAATTTCATATCAAGACAAACTAAGCTTCATAAGTGAAGGAGAAATAAAATCCTTTATGGACAAGCAATTGCTGAGAGATTCCATCACTACAAGACCTGCCTTACAAGAGCTCCTGAAGGAAGTACTAAGCATGGAAAGGAACAACCAGTACCAGCCACTACAAAAACATACCAAATGGTAAAGAACAATAATGTAATGAAGAAACTGCATCAACTAATGGGCAAAACGACCAGCCATTAGCAAAATGGCAGGATCAAATTCAAACATAACAATATTAACATTGAATGTAAATGACCTATCAATTTCACTTCTTAAAAACAGAAGTGAAATTGTTAAAATGAATGTAAATGACCTAAATGCCCCAATCAAAAGACACAGACTGGCAAACTGGATAAAAAGTCAAGACCCATCAGTGTGCTGTATTCAAGAGACCTATCTCACATTCAAAGACTCATATAGACTCAAAATAAAGGGAAGGAAGAAGATTTACCAAGCAAATGGAGAGCAAAAAAAAGCAGTGGTAGCAATCCTAGTCTCTAATAAAACAGATTTTAAACCAACAAAGATCAAGAGACAAAGAAGGGCATTAGATAATGGTAAAAGGATCAATGCAACAAAAAGAGCTAACTATCCTAAACATATATGCAACCAATGCAGAAGCACCCAGATACATAAAGCAAGTTCTTAACGACCTACAAAGAGACAGACTCCCACACAATAATAGTGGGAGACTTTAACACTCCACTGATAATATTGGACAGATCAATGAGACAGAAAGTCAGCAATGATATTCAGGACTTGAATGCAGATCTGGACCAACTGAACCTTACAGAACACTTACAGAATACACACTTACAGAACACTCCACCACAAATCCACAATATACACATTCCTCTCAGCACCATATTGCACTTACTCTAAAATCAACCACATAATTGGAAGTAAATCACTCCTCAGCAAATGCAAAAGAATAGAAATCATACAAACAGTCTTTCATACCACAGTGCAATCAAATTAGAACTCAGGATTAAGAAACTCACTCAAAGCCACACAACTACATGGCAACTGAAGAACCGGCTGCAGAATGATGACTGCATAAACACTGAAATGAAGGCAGAAATAAAAATATTCTTCAAAACCAATGAGAGTGAAGACACAACACAGCAGAATCTATGGGACACATTTAAAGCAGTGTCTAGAGGGAAATTTATAGCAATAAATGCCCATATGAGAAGTGAGGAAAGATCTAAAATCGACACCCTATTGTCAAAATTGAAAGAGCTAGAGGAGCAAGAACAAAAAACCTCAAAAGGTAGCAGAAGACAAGAAATAACTAAGATCAGAATAGAACTGAAGGAGATAGAGACACAAAACATCCTTCAAAAAAATCAACAAATCCAGGAACTGGTTTTTTGATAAGATCAACAAAATAGACAGACTGCTAGCTAGACTAATAAAAAAGAAAAGAGAGAAGGATCAAATAGATGCAATAAAAAACGATAAACAGAAGATCACCACCAATTCCTCAGAAATACAAACTACCATCAGAGATTACTACAAACAACTCTATGCACATAAACCAGTAAATCTGGAAGAAATGGATAAATTCCTGGACACTTGCACACTGCCAAGACTAAGCCAGGAAGAAGTTGAAACCCTGAATAGACCAATAACAAGGGCTGAAGTTCAGGTAGCAATTAATAGCCTACCAATCAAAAAAAGTCCAGGTCCAGACGGGTTCACAGCAGAATTCTACCAGACATACAAAGAGGAGCTGGTACCATTCCTTCTGAAACTATTCCAAGCAATACAAAAAGAGGGAATCCTTCCCAAATCATTTTATGAGACCAACTTCATCCTGATACCAAAACCTGGCAGAGACACAACTAAAAACTAAAACTACAGGCCAATATCCATGATGAACATAGATGCAAAAATCTTCTATAGAATACTGGCAAACCACATTCAACAGCACATCAAAAAGCTTATCCACCATGATCAAGTAGGCTTCATCCCGGGGATGCAAGGCTGGTTCAACATACGCAAATCAAACGTAATCCACCACACAAACAAAACCAAAGACAAAAACCATATGATTATCTTAAGAGATTCAGAGAAGGCCTTTGACAAAATTCAACAGCACTTTATGCTAAAAATTCTTAATAAGCTAGGTATTGATGGAACATATCTCAAAATAATAAAAGCTATTTATGACAAACCCACAGCCAATATTATACTGAACAGGCAAAACCTGGAAGCATTCCCTTTAAAAACTGGCACTAGACAAGGATACCCTCTCTCACCACTCCTATTCAATATATTTTTGGAAGTTCTAGCCAGAGCAATCAGGCAAGAAAAAGAAATAAAGGGCATTCAATTAGGAGGAGTGAAATTGTCCCTATTAGTAAACAACCTGATCGTATATTTAGAAGACCCCACCATCTCAGCCCAAAACCTCCTTAAGCTGATAAGCAACTTCAGCAAAGTCTCAGGGTACAAAATCAATGTGCAGAAATCACAAGCATTCCTATATACCAACAACGGGCAAACAGAGAGCCAAATCAAGAGTGAACTCCCATTTACAACTGCTACAAAGAGAATAAAATACCTAGGAATACAAGTAACAAAGGATGTAAAAGATCTCTTCACAGAGAACTACAAACCACTGATCAAGAAAATAAGAGAGGACAAAAACAGATGGAAAAACATTCCATGCTCATTATTAGGAAGAATCAGTATCGTGAAAATGGCCAAACTGCCCAAAGTAATTTACAGATTCAATGCTATCCCCATCAAGCTACCAATGATATTCTTCTCAGAACTGGAAAAAAACACCTTAAACTTCATGTGGAAACATTAGTAAGCCCGCATAGCAATGACAATCCTAAGCAAATAAGAACAAAGCCAGAG
>CAUYLG010051214.1:0-31823 GCA_963573385.1 Cacajao melanocephalus | reverse complement strand
GTCAGAATGTCTAAGGCTCCTCACCCCCACCCCCGCCACATACCCTTACCCGGGAGAAAGGTATAAAAGGTATTGACACCCTCCCTCCGGGGCCACGGGTTGGAGAGACGTGAGTCCTCCGTGGTCGCCGGCAATAAAGACCCTGCCATTTGGCCTACTTTTGTCTTGGTGTTAGCTTTCTACGCTCGGTTCAGTACAACAGTGAAACCCCATCTCTACTAAAAATACAAATACATTAGCGGGGTGTGGTGACACGCACCTGTAATCCCAACTACTCTGGAGACTGAGGCAGGAGAATTGCTTGAGCCTGGGAGATGGAGGTTGCAATGAGCCAAGACTGCACACAGAGCGAGACCCTGTCTAAAAAAAAACCAAAAAAACCCTAAAAAAATCAAAACAAGGATAAAGGTAGCATCACCAAAATGAAGTAGATGCAAGAAGGAATCTGGCTTTACTATTTCCCGTAGAAAACCAAAAACAAATATCCAGTACTAAGATTAGCACAAGCAATATCCCAAAACTCAATTCTTCAGGTGAGATGATCCCCAGGGCAACAGACAAGTGAAAAACTCTGAGCAGACATTAAAAGAAACAGACTTCTTAGAGTCATGTTTCTATACTGGAAAAAAGATTGAGTCAGGTAGCTACCTTTCCCATCTTGAGTTCTTCTGAAGGAAAACTGTTTTCTGCCTTAACCCACGGCATCCTGAGGGCTTGAAGGGAGAAAAATCCCTGAGGGCAGCTTGTGACAAAGAGAGGAAGTAGACTAGAAACCCCAGCCTTTGAAATTGTTTTTTTTTTTTTAATGTCAGCCAAAGGAGATGCCAAATTAGAGTGGCTGTTGAGCAGCACCACGCTCTAGAAGGCATGTTCCACAGGACCCTCAGCCAGAATATTAAATGGACAAGGTTTTCTCTTTCTGACCACTCCCCACAATCCAGAATGGGCAGTTCTTGAATATTTATGAGATCTAAGACAAATCTGGCCTTAAGGCCATTTCATTCTGAAAAGAAAGCAGTTACCTAAGGTAAGGATATTCAGTAGGTGAATTGTAAAGAAACTCTAAGCAAACATACCCAGAAGTCAAAACAAACTAGAGTGAAGACTGGAAAATAAATAACTAATCTTTCACTGTGAAGACAAGATGTGTATCCACAAGAAAAAACAGCAAACAGGGAACCATCCCTTAATGAACACAGCAAGGAGCTAGCGACTAACCCTAATGAGATGGCAATGTGTGAACACTCAGATTAAGAAGTAAAATAGAAAACTCCAAGATAACATAGAAAAATCATTCAAAAATTTATAGGATATATTTAACAGAGAAACAATAATTTAAAAAAAAAAAACAAAGAGAAATCCTGCAACTAAGAAATACATGTGCTAAACTGAAAAAATACATTAGAGGCTCTTAGCAAAATAAATCAAGCAGGAGAATCAGTGAGCTCGAAGACATGTTTTGGAAAACAAACACATAATAAAAATGCAGAATGAAAAGAAATGAAAATACCTACACAGTACAAAAAATAACCTCAAAAAAGCAAATCTAAGACTCACTGGTGTTCAAGAGGGAGTTTAGAAAGAATAAGGGATAGAAAGCTTATTCAAAGAAAAAATAACAGAAAATTTTCCAAGTTTAAAAAAATGATATAAATATTCAGTTTCAGAAAGGTGAATATCACCAAATAGATACAGCTCAAATGAGATTACCCAAAGCCATTCAATGATCAAACTCTCAAGGATAAAGAAAAGAGACGATTCTAAAAGTAACAAGAGAAAAGAAGAAATAACAGAAAGGTGTTCCAGTTTGCCCGGCAATAGACTTCTCAGCAGAAACCACACACGCCACAAGGGAGTGAGACAGCACATTCAAACTGCTGAAATAGAAAAAAGTTAAAAAAAAAAAAAAACAACTAAATTAGAATACTGGGCCCAGCAAGCCTATCCTCCAAACATGAAAGAGAGACAAAGTCTTTCCTAGGCAAACAAAAGCGGAGGGAATTCATCCCCACCAAAACCGTCTTGAAAGAAATGCTAAAGTGAGTTTTTCAATCTTTATGAAAAGGATGCTAACATGCAAAAAGAATATATTTTAAGGTATAAAACCCACTGGTAAAAGTCAACAAAAAGACAAACTCAGAATACTCTAATAACTGTAATTGTGGTATGTAATCGACTCACATATCTCTAGTATGAAGACTGAAAGACAAAATCTATAAAAAATACAGCAATTTCTTAAGAGATATAAAATGATATAAACGGAGAAAAAAATTCAAAATGTGGGGAGAATGGATTTCAAGTGCAGAGTTTTTTAGTTTTTCTTTTGTTTCTTTGTGACCAAAGATAAGCTATGGTATATTTTAAATAACTTGTTATAAGATTTTTTTTTTGTAAGCCTCATGGCAACCAAAAGCAAAACTCTATAAGAGATACACTGAATATAAAAAACCAACACACCCAAACATACTACCAGAGAAAAATCACTGTGATTCTGTCCTGTAGACTCTGGGTGAGTGATGGATGAAAGGAATACTCAGATACAGGTATGCAATCAAAGAACCCTAGGCGACTGCCCGCAGAGCGAACAGCCTCCATAAGCTGGCGTTGCTTGCTTTTATTCAGTACAGACATAATGCCAAAAGCCTGGAGCCAACACAATCTGTGAGTAATTAACATTGTCCTGTTCCCCTTTGCATGAGCAGTCTCCCACGAGGGTGATCACAGGTCAGTTTCCGGACAACATAAATAAACAGGCCTATTTAGATAAACTCCCCTGCATTTCCTTGTACCTACTTCTCACCCTTTGCCTCGGGGTAAGAGAACAGCTGCCTTTAGCTTACTCTTCACTGAAGCTTTGCAAAGCCTTCTGACCTTTCAAAACGCCTGCTTCTTCCCCTATAGCTTTTTCTACCACTCTGACCAATCCCCCACAAATCACTTAGCCACAAAGAAAAATCACTTAACTACATACTTAAGAAAGGAAGAAAGGAAAAGAAGAGCTACAAAACAGAGAAAAATTAACTAAATGGCAACAGTAAGTCCTTACCTACCAGTAATAGTATTAAATGTAAATAAACTACATTCTTCAATTAGAAGACAGAGTGGCTGAATGGATTAAAAAAAAAATAAGACCCAACTGTGTGCTTTCAACAAAACACTCGCTTCATCTATAAAAACACACATAGGCTGAAAACAAAATGGATAAAGACATTCCATGTAAATGGAAACCAACAAAGAGCAGGAGTAGCTATACTTATGCCAGATAAAACAGATTACAAGTCAAAGAGACAAAGAAAACTTCTGTATCAGGATAAAGGAGTAAATTCAGAATGAGAATATAACAACTGTAAATATATGTGCCTTCAACATGGAAACACTGTAATATATCAAGCCAATATTAATAGAGCTAAAAAGGGTAAGAAAGACTGCAATACAGTAACAGGAGAGGACTTCAACACCCCATTCTCAGTAATAGGCAGATCATTCAGACAGAAAAATCAACAACAATCCCAGTTAAACGAAGCTAGACCAAATGGACCTAATAAACATTTATAGAACATTCTATCCAACAGCTGCAGAATACACATTATCCTCATCATCAAATGGAACATTCTCCAAAATAGATCATATGTTAGGCAACAAAACAAATCTCAACAAATTTTAAAAGGTAGCGATCATATCAAGTATCTTTTCTAACCACAATGGAATAAAACTAGAAATCAATAATAAGAGGAACTTTGGAAACTATAAAAACACACGGAAGTTAACATGCTTCCTAATATTCAATGGGTGAATAAAGGAATTAAGAAGGAAATTCTAAAGTTCTTTGTGATGGGTCATACTGAGTGTCAACTTGATTTTGGTTTGAAGGATGCAAAGTATTGATCCTGGATGTGTCCTTTAAGAACCTATATACACATATATATGTATATTTATATATGTATGTATTTATAAAAAGGAGTCTATTAATAAGAATTAACTCACATGATCACAAGCCCCCCCCCAATACACTATCTGGAGACTGATGTTCAAGGGCAGGAAGCATCCAGCGTGGGAGAAAGATGTAGGCCAGGAGGCTAAGCCAGTCTAGCCTTTTCACAATTTTCTGCCTGCTTAGGGGAGTTTATGTTTATTTATGTTGTCCAGAAACTGACCTGTGATCACCCTCATGGGAGACTGCTCACGGCAAAGGGGAACAGGACAATGTTAATTACTCACAATTTTCTGTTGCCTAACATATGATCTATTTTGGAGAATGTTCCATTTGATGATGAGGATAATGTGTATTCTGCCAAAGGAGATTAATATTTGAGTCAGTGGGCTGGGAAAGGCAGACACATCCTGCATCTGGGTGGGCACAATCTAATCAGCTGCCAGTGTGGCCACAATACATAAAGCAGGCAGAAAATTGTGAAAAGGCTAGACTGCCTTAGCCTCCTGGCCTACATCTTTCTCCCATGCTGGATGCTTCCTGCCCTTGAACATCAGTCTCCAAATTCATCAGTTTTGGGACTTGGATTGGTTTCCTTGTTCCTCAGCTTGCAGATGGTGTACTGGGGGGGGGCTTGTGATCATGTAAGTTAATTCTTATTAATAGACTCCCCTTTATAAATACATATATATATATATATGTGTGTGTGTGTGTGTGTGTGTGTGTGTGTATAGGTTCTTAAAGGATACACACACACACACACACACACACATATATATGGGAGTCTATAATAGGATATATGTATTCTATTAGTTCTGTCCCTCTAGAGAACCCTGACTAGTATAGATTACGGTGCCAGGAGTGGTTTTAAAAGAACAGAATATTAAAAATGGAGTTCTTTTGTTGGTTTGGGGGTTTCTGGAGTTGCCTGCTTAATATGATTAGACCCCAAAATGCTAAGGACTTTACTTTTAATAGTATGGTGAACACTGATAGTCCTTGGTAAGAACTGTTAAGAGAGTTATGCCAAATAAATGCATACGACACTCCTGATACACCGCTCGGGAGAGGCATGGAGATTAGTGACTCTATAAATAATACCTGTTACTACATGTGGAGAACCAAGGAACATAATCAAGTTGGTTGGCTACTCCTATGTTCACTGGACAAAGTAATCAAAGAAAATTATGAATCAGGGATTGTAACTTCTGGCTTCAGAAGCAGATACTGAACCTTCAATCTGCTAAGATTGTCCTGAGCGTCTTATCTCCTGTAGAGAAAGAGCTGAAACTTGCGGAAAAACAGACACAAGCTCTTATCGTGAGAATGGCTGACCTGCCACAAAAGGTGCATGCACAGCCGTGCCAGGTGTCTACTGTAAAGTGAGGGCATTGATTGGAAAAGAATGGCATTCTGCAACTTGGAATGGGCCGTGTGGCAGGAGCCTGAGGAAGCTGAGGACACTGCACTTGTAGACTCTGATGAACCTTTTTTGTCAGAAGAAACAACTTTACTATCCCCAGTAGCAGCAACATCCCCTCCCTCAGCCACACTGCCATCAGCCTTTCCACCTTTATCTGAGGAGATAAACCCTGCACTGCCTGAGACAACAGTGATGGCCTCCCCTGAGGCAGTTACCAGGCAAGACAATGTTGATTCTCCTCAGGAGCCATCCCCAATACCCCTGTTCGCTTCTAGACCTATAACTAAAGTCCCAGTAGGCCCCTAGAGATGAGGTTGAGAGTGTGACCCATGAGGAGGTACGCTACACTAGAAAAGAACTGCTTGAGTTTTCTAGTTTATATGAACAGAGATCTGGAGAACAGGCATGGGAGTGGATATTAAGGGTGTGGGATAATGGTGGAAGGACTATAGAGTTGGATCAGGCTGCATTTATTGATTTGGGCCCACTAAGTAGGGATTCTACATTTAATATTCCAGCTCCGGGAGTTCAAAAAGGTTCTAATAGTATTTCCTCGGTTAGCTGAAATGTGGATTAAAACATGGCCAACTGTGAATGAGTTGGAAATGCTTGATCTCCCTTGGTTTAATTTAGAGGAAGGGATCCAAAGGCTTAGGAAGATTGGCATGGTGGAGTGGATTAGTCACTTTAGACTTACTCATCCCAGCTGGGAGGGTCCAGAAGATATACCACTGACCAGTGCTTTGTGAAACAGATTTGTGAGGGCAGCACCTGCATCTTTGAAGAGCCCTCTAATTGCTCTTCTCTGTATGTCAGATTTAACAGTGGAAGTGGGACCATTTACCATCACCCCTAGTGATGCATTAGCAAAATTTTTGCTTTCTGTTCCCGTGACATCATGTACAGCTGGCTTAGAGGTCTTAGTTACAGAGGGGGAATGCTGCCACAGGGAGACACAACAACAGTTCCATTCAAATGGAAGTTAAGATTACCACCTGGACATTTTGGGCTCCTCTTACCTTTAAGTCAACAGGCTAAGAAGGGCATTACAGTGTTGGCTGGGGTGACTGACTGGAACTATCAAGATGAAATCAGTCTATTACTCCACAACAGAAGTAAGGAAGAGAGTGCATGGAATACAGGAGGTGCACTAGGGTGTCTCTTTGTGTTACCATGCCCTGTGATTAAGGTCAATGAGAAACTACAGCAGCCCAATCCAGGTGGGACTACAAATGAACCAGATCCTTCAGGAATGAAGGTTTGGGTCACTCCACCAGGAAAAAAGCCCATGACCTGCTGAGGTGCTTGCTGAAGGCAGAAGGAGTACAGAATAGGTAGTAGAAGAAGGCAATCATCCATACTAGTTATCACCACGTGACTAGTTGCAGAAACGAGGACCGTAATTGTCATGAATATTTCCTCCTTTTGTTAAAAGCATGTTTGTGCATACATATACTTCTACTAAGAAAATACCTTCATTTTATTTCCTTTATCATGTGACATGAAGATTTATTGACTTCCTAACAGCATTTAAGTATTGTTAACTTTATGTCAAAGCATTTGGGTTGGGGATTGGTATATTTCTGGTTGCACGAAGGATAGCTGTATTAAGTGTAATTATGACCTTATTATTGTCTTCATTAGAAGGTTATGTATGATGTAAGGAGATGTGTATCGACAAGGGGTGAACTTGTCATGGTTAATACTGAGTGTCAATTTGATTAGATTGAAGGATACAAAGTATTGATCCTGGTGTCTGTGAGTGTGCTGCCAAAGGAGATTAACATTTGAGTCAGTGGGCTGGGAAAGGCAGACCCATCTTTAATCTGGCTGGATACCATCTAATCAGCTGCCAATGTGGTCAGAATATATAAAGCAGGCAGAAAAATGTGAAAAGGTGAGACAGGCTCAGCTCCCAGCCTACATCTTTCTCTCATGCTAGATGCTTGCTGCCCTTGAACATAGGACTCCAAGTTCTTTAGTTTTGGACTCAGACTGGCTTCCTTGCTCCTCAGCCTGCAGAAGGCCTATTGTGGGGCCTTGTGATCGTGTGAGTTAATACTCCTTATTAAACTCCCTTCTCTATATATCTAACCTGCTAGTTCTGTCACTCTAAAGAACCCTAATACATTCTTAAAACAAATGAAAAGGGAAATACAACATACCAAAATCTATGGATACTGCAAAATCAGCACTAAATAAGTTTATAGCAATAAACACATACATCAAAAAAGTAGCGAGACTTCAAATAACCCAATGACGCATCTTGAGAAACTAGAAAAGGAAGAACAAATCAAATCCAAAATTAGTAGAAGGAAAGAAATAAAGACCATAACAAAAATTAATGAAATTCAGACCAAAAATACATAAAAGATCAAAGAATCAAAATGTTGGTTTTTTGAAAATATAAACAAAATTAAGAAGACATTAGCTAAACTAGGGAAAAAAATGAAAGAAGATCCAAATAAATGAAATTAGAACTTAAGAACAAGAGATAACAACGGTTACCACAGAAATACAAGGGATTATTAGAGATTATTATGAACAACTACATGCCAACAAATTGGAAAACTCAGAAGTGGATAAATTCCTGGACACATTTAACCTACCAAGATTGAATCACAGAAAAGTAAAATACCTGAACAGACCAATAATGAGTAAGGAGATTAAAACATTAATAAAAAGTCTCCCATTGAAGAAAATATCAGGACCCGATGGCTTCATTATGGAATTCTACCAAATATTTAAAAAACAAATACTAATTCAACTCAAACTATCCCAAAAGTTAAAGAGAAAAAAACACTTCCAAACTCATCTTACAAAGCTGGCATTAATCCGACACTGAACCAGTCAGGAACCCAATTAAAAAGAAAACTACAGGCCAATATCCCTGATGAACATAGATGCAAAAATCTTCAACAAAATGCTAGCAAACTGAATCCAACAACCTATTAAAAAGTTCATTCACCATGATTAAGTAGGATTTGTCCCAGGGATGCAAGGATGGTTCAACATACACAAATCAATATATGTGCCCATAACATTAACAGTATCAAGGACAAAACTTTTGACAAAATTCATGATTTTTTTATGACAAAGACTCTCAACAAATTGGATTAGAAGAAACAAACCTCAAAACAATAAAGGCCACATAAATGATAAAAACATAGCTAATATACCAATATTATATGGGTGGAGCTAATGTACTGAATGGAGAAAAACTGAAAGCCTTTCCTCTAAACCTGGAACAAGACAAGGATGCTCATTTTCACCACTTTTACTCAAAAACAATACTAGAAGTTCTAGCCAGAGCTTTTAGGCAAGAGAAATGAATGTCATCAGTATTGGAAAGAAAAAAGTCAAATTATCCTTGTTTGCAGATCCTATGAACTTATATTTAGAAAAACCTAAAGACTCTACCAAAAATACTGTTAGAACTGATAAACAGATTCAGTTAAGTTTCAGGATACAAAAGTCCACATATAAAAATCGGTAGCATTTATATACACCAAGAGTAAACAATCTGAAAATGATATCAAGAAAGTAATCCCATATATAATAACTACAAAATATAAAATACTTAAGAATAATCCAAACAAAGACAAAGATCTCTATAATTAAAATTATAATATACTGATAAAAGAAATTGAAAAAGCTATTCTATCTATGTTCGTGGACTGAAAGAATTATCACTGTTAAAATATCTATACTACCTGAAGAGATTAACAGAGTCAATGCAATCCCTATCAAAATATCAATAACATACAAAGAAATAGAAAAAAAAATCCTAACATTTATATGAAAACATATAAGACTCCAAATAGCCAAAATAATCCTGAGCAAAAAGAACAAATGGAGGTACCATACTATCTGACTTCAAACTATACTACAAAGCCATGATAACCAAAACAGCATAGTTCTGGCATAAACACACACACACATAGACCAACAGAACAGAACAGAGAAGCCAGAAATAAATCCATGTATTTACAGCCAACTCATTTTCCAAAAAGATATCCAAGAACATACATTGGGAAGAGGATAGTCTTATGATGCTGGAACACTGGATAACCACATGTAGAAGACTGAAACTAGACCCCTATCTCCCACCACATATAAAAGTCAAATCAAAATGCATTAAAGACCCAAAATTATGGAAGTACTAGAAGAAAACATGGGAAAAATGCTTCAGGACACTAATCTGGGCAGTAAGATCTCAGAAGCAGAAGCAACAGATGTAAAAATAGATAAATGGGACTATATCAAGCTACAAAGCTTCTACACAGCAAAGGAAACAGTCAACAAAGTGAGGAGACAACCTACAGAATTACAGAAAATATTTACATAATATCATAATATGCACTCAACAAAGAATTAATAACTAGAATATACAAGGAACTAAATTCAGGAGCAAGAAAAAAAATACAAAAGATCTGATTTCAAAAATGGGTAAAAGATCTAAATAGACATTTCCCAAAAGAATACAGACAAAATGGCCAACAGGCATAAGAAAAAATGATCACCATCATTAATCATCAGGAAAATATACATCAAAACCACAATGAGATATTATTTTCACCCCAGTTAAAATGGCCTTTATCAAGAAAAACAAAAAAACAAGGAATGCTGGAAGTGAAGTGTGGAAAAGGGGAAACTCTCGTGGATTGCTGGTGGGAATGCAAATTAGTACAGCCACTGTAGAAAACAGGGTGGCATTTCCTAACGAAGCGAAAAATAGAACTACCATAGGAGCCAGCAATCCCACTGCTGGATATATATCCAAAAAATGGAAAGCGATGTATCAAAGAGATACCTGCACTCCCAAATTTATAGCACCCCATTCACAATAGCCAAGATGTGGAATAAATTTTTGTCTATCAATGGATGTATGGGTAATAAAAATTTGGTATATATACACAATGGAATATTCCTCGGCCATCAAAAAAAGAGTGAAATCCTGTCATTTGCAGCAATATGGATGGAACTGAAGGTCATTATGTTAAGTGAAATAAGCCAGGTCTGGAAAGATAAATATCATATGTTCTCAATCATTTGTGGGATCTAAAAAAGTAGATCTCACAGAGATATAGAGTAGGTGGTCACCAGAGGCTGGGAAAGGTAGTGGGGAGAGAAGGATGAAGACAGGTTCATCAATGGGTATAAAAATACAGTTAGATAAAGGAATAAGATTTAGTGTTTGATAATTCAGTAGGGTGACTATAGTTAGCAATAATTTACTGTATATTTCAAAACAGCAAGAAAAGAAGAATTAGAATATTCTGAACATATAAAAAAGATAAATGTTTGAGGTGATAGATATCCCAATGACTCTGATTTGATTATTATGCATTGTATGCATGTATCAAGCTATCACATGTGACCCCTAAATCTGTACAACTATTATATATCAATAAAAAAAGATATGGAAACTGGATGATGTGACAATGAGAGCATGCATGCTGGGGAGTGGAATAAAGATTAAAAATTTTTAAAAAGGTATATAGACTTTATCTCTTTAAAAAAATGACAGCTAAGATTAGATTCTTGAAAAAGATTAGGTTAAAATGTCTTCCCTCTCTCCCTATGAAGTTTAGAAATGCCAGCAACCTCAGTACATTAACAATAAATAAACATGAAGACAACTTAATATGAAAAACTAGTTTGTGTCCAGGAAAGAACTACTTATCTAGAAACTGATTTTATTCACAAAAAAGGAGACAATTTTACTATAAAATGAGATGTGCACTATTTTTTTGCAAGGTCAGAACATTGTAGATTTCTATGATTATTTTATTTAATTCCTTAAAAATAATGTTCTAGTAGTGGATGTAAGCTTACAAGAGACTCTTCTCGAGCTTGGTACAGGAAGGAAGCAAGTGTTATACATCTATACCGGTACCTGAATGACAAAGGTTTGGAACCCTTTAGGAAATCCTATTTCAAGTGGCTCCTTGGCTGTTACTGTTACCATTAAAAAAGAAAAAAAAAAAAAGCAAAGCAAATCACTTTTCTCTCAGGACCTGGAGGTCAATTTTTCTGATAAGACAGGATAGTTGCCCAAACATGAAGGCTCAGGAACTGGTGCCAGAAATTAGGAAACCACTATTAGATAGGCTTTCTTTATAGGCAGCAGACCTTAATTTTAACTCACACATTACATGTTAAATGTAGTAGCTTTGTATATTTTTCAGTTATTACAATATGTCCTTAGACTTGTTGCTTAAAATCATCTTGCTATTATTATATGCACACCATACTTTTGAGAACTGTCTAATTATACATAGAACCTATAAAAATGCTTCACCTTCCTCTTTGTTTTGCTCCTCCTGAAAGGAGGAAACTAAAAAGAAGGCAATGAAATATAAAAGCAAAATCAGTAAATTTGTGATGACCTTTGGAAAGAAAAGACATTTAAAAATAATATTCCAGTTTAATAATCGAGATTTACTGTATAAAATACACTACAAATTATGGCTGAGGACACCAGAAGGTATTGAAAGGTTAACAGACTATCGTAACATGATTATATGCTGTTATAATGTCATATAACATAATTCTGCACATTAACTTTCTTTAGGGCAGAAAATAAATAAAACATCTAACGAAGATACTTACGTTTGAAGGTTTAAGTTTATTAATGATCGTTGTTTTGCCACTATTATCTAGCCCAAGGCACAAAACGTGAACCTCCTTCTTCTTCAGGCCAAGCAAGACTGAAAGTCTGTCTAGCAATCCCATAATGTGCTTCAAATATTCAGAAACCAGCTGCCAGTAAGAAAAAATAGTATATTACCCAAAGGCACCTTAAGTTATAGAAAATATTTGTATGTGTATTTTTAAAAAGTAACAATTTAAATACACATAATAATAGTGTGAAAACTATGTCAACGTAGCTTTGCACTTAGTAAACAGAGTGTAAGCTGATTACCAGAAAGGGGCCTTAACTGATGCGCAGATTTGCAGCTTATAACAGGTGGCAACACAGACAATGCCTTTGAAATAACAACATTTCTCTCTGTAGTTTAGAATATTTAAGAAGAAAACATGGTTGGCCTCAGTATCATTTGGAGTCTGCCAATTGTGATACTTGAAAGTATGGAAGAATTAGGTTGTAGCTTTTCCAGACAATCTGAAACAATGAATGGGCAATGGGGTTCATGTAGTCTGACACTGAAACTCAGAAAGTAGAAGGCAGATCAGAAAAGCAGAGAAAAACTGAGATTTGGGTTATATCATTTGAGCCATTGGTTAAATCTTTATCAGAAGCCACCGCCATTGTTTATTTTGCAATAATATGAAGTTATAACAAATTCACTGTTTTTGTTTGCTTGCTTGGTTATTTTCAGTTTAAGCAGGGTTTTCTGTCAGCAGAAGCAAAGAATCTTGATACACTTATCCTTATTTCTCCTTATTCTTTACATATATCTTTGTAAGTTCACCACAAATGCCACTGTGAAAAAGGTTATGCATAAATACACACATTCGGTTTATTGAACCTTACTAAATATCTGTTTTTTAACTGTTACTTATCTGAAACATCCTACTAAGTGCTATTTTAAAAGAACTTTATCATATTCATAGAAGAAAGTAAATACTGATTGTAGATTTTAATTTAATTTTTAAAAATATCTTAAAAATTTCTTTGTTAACTTGTCCCTAAAGTGTTCATCTAGCTTGTTCTATTGATTCTTTGAAAAAAAAATTCTTTCTAATGCAAACGTAAAAAAAAAACCTCTATCAGCAATCTAAAAATAGAAGTATTTGGAAGTCAAATAAAACTGCTATGTACCTAAGACTTGCTATGTGGTAACTTTATGGCTGTTTATATTCATCTAAGGTAGTGTTAAATTTACACTTCAGGTCTCTAAACTAAACTTTTCAAAGGAGCTCACTTTGGGTCCACTGCTCCCCAAATCTTTATTTTGCGGTAGGAGGACAGGGAGATCCCTTTTTCTAACCCCCAACTGCTGCAGGAAATGCCACAATATATCTGTGTACCAAATATCTCCCACTGCCTACCAACGGTCACTTTCACAGCTCTCTAAATATTTTTATTGTCATTAAATTCAGTTATTCTCATCTCCATCTAAGGTTGCATAAGCAACCTGTCATATAACAGTTTCTTCAATACTTTTTATTCCATACAATTTCAGGCAAGGCCACATCTTGAAGGATGTGAAGCTGTAGCAACTTTATCAATAAGAGGCTTCCAAGACAACTATATCTAAAAGTTGCATAGTCAACATTTTGCTTAGACCTTTTGGGATATGATTATGGTTAGAAATTTCAAAACTGAATTTCAGTGATGTGCAGAGAAGAGATGGTACAGTACCATACCAAATGGTGAGGCCTGTAACAGAACCATGTTTGTCTTTCCCCAGGGATGAGTTTGACCTTAGGTACTTCCATTTGTGCCACTTCAATCTACTTTTCTCCTTGTATTAGAGATTCAAATCTTATTCAGCCCATTTCTTTAAATCGCAGCTTAAGGACCAGCATTTGTAGAATCTATTTTAAATTAACCTTCTGATGTCGTGAAGCAATTCACACAGACCATCTGAATTCAAAGTAAATTTGCTATTACTCACTTTATTTACTGAGTAAGCATATTGATATAATCGCTTATATCTTGTTTTTCATTTCATACAATTTAGAACATATTTTAAGAAAACATGATCACTTCTCACATTTTTCCCCCTAAGCATCTACTATAGAGTACTGAGTGCTTAAAGCCTGATGCTTGAATATTCGTCTTTCACAGTACCTTGTATTGAGACTTGTCATCACTTTTCCATGGATTACCGAACACTTGATACTTGTTACTATTTTGGGACACACAATTTAGAAGAGAAGGCAGTTTTTCTAAAAGAGGTAATCACATTTATTGAAGTTGCTTTATGACAACTATCATAGAGCCTTTGAACTTCTATGTTTCTAGTAGTTACAATTTTCCTTCCATAAGTTGACTTTCTGCATACATAAATTAATAAAAGATAATTCAAGCCAGTCCACATTTATTTATCTTGTCTGAAGTGTACAGTGAGAGATACAACTGTTTTCTGCAGCTTTCTATTCCAATAGCCATGATTCTCAACCCTGGCTTTCAGAATAAAGCTCAAACTTCCAAGCACAGCTTTTAAGGTTGTTGACAATCGGCTCCAATCTTTCTTTCTTGTTTTTTACCTTAATGAACCCTTCTCTTTGCATACCAGCCAAATTCTCTTGGCTATTGTCTGACAGACTGTTTCCTAAAGGATTACACGTTGCCAAAGAAGTCCAGAAGAATTAGGATGTTATCCACAGTTAACAGCTTAGAGGGTAAGCTGCAGAGACAGAGTGGTAGCCCAGAGAAAACACCCCGAATGATACTCAGTAAAGTCTACAAAGTGTTTGTTGATTGATATGCTGCCTACTCTTATTACCCCAAATAAACGTTCTTATTCAGCTTTCAGTTTTTGATGATGGAATTTAAATTACACTTATATAAACACACACCTGAAATACAGGCGTCTAAGTTGGGCATTGTTAAAACCCATCAACCAAATAAACATTAGTCCAAACTAGTTTAGTATGTTTTCTAGGGCCTCTATTACTCACCTTCTTTTCTACTTCTTATACGTTATCAACAACTACGCGCGTGGAGTCAAAAACATGGGAAAGACGAAAGAGGAATTCTAAAACTGACGGGGCAGAGGGTGGCTCTGGTTTAAAAACCGGGGTTGGGGAGATACCTGGTTTTTGAGGTTAGTCCGGCGGGCGCAGGAGCTGGTAACAGGAATGGACGCACTCGTATCGGTCTCTGGGATGGAAATCTGGTGCGAGGGTCCCTCAGCCTTCTTCTCTGTGCCTACATAGGAAGGATGTCTGGTAATGAGCAAAGCCTCCTCCACAAGTTGGGAAAACCGGCAGCCTCTGCAGCAGTCTGTGCATCAGTGGCTGAGCAGGCGCCTTGGCATGCACCGTTCCCTTGGCAACGGGAGCTTCTTCCGGTACTGAAGCCACGCCTCTCCGGGGGTCTCGGTGAGTCAGCCGTAGCGCTGTAGCTTCTGGGAATGAAGAGCTCCGGGAAAAGGCCAGAGGCACGCCAAGGAACTATACTTTGAAGAAAAGTGTGCGCAGAGGTGGCAGGGTGAGCTGCCGATTTCCTGCGAGGAGCCCTGCCGTTCCCGGAGAAGCATGCTGGGAGTTGTAGGCGCACGCACAGCTTTCTGGGAAGCGTTGGACGTTCGCGTGTGCTGCGTGTGCGTCGCTCGGCCCTGGTCTTACTGGGGTGCCAGAGGCTGGAGGCAGGCGTGGCGCGGAGAGCGTCGTTACCGGGCACCACCGTAGCGTAGTGGCAACGACTGCAAGACGCGACTTTCCCTGCTGGGGCTGGGGCAAGATGTACACTGGAGTTGCCCGGCTGTCCATCGCACCAGCTCTCCTGTGGGCTCTGATAGGCCTCCCAATGAGTCCCAGAGAAGTGCAACTGCTAATATAGGAAGATAGAGGGGAGGACTGGCGTAAAAAGTCAAAAGGCGTTATTCGGCTAAGAAAGTATACCTGTACCCCCTGCTTCTTAGTTGTCTGGTGTCCGGAAGAGATTTCCACCAGGCATAATCTCCTGAGTAGATTACAGCCTCCACAATCAAATCGGCAGGTGGCCAGGAAAGGCATTAATAGCCAATAAAGTTGGCCACTGTCTTAAATTGCACCTGGATTTTCTAGTCATAGTCACAAATGATCTTCAAATAGAAAATATTTAGGCATACTTTTCCCCACATCTTTTATTACTGCGTTTTCCAAAGGACACATGACAGAGGCAGTCATTTTAAAGGTCTAGCCTTTCAATCTGCCCAAACCCACTAGCCTCGCCCCCAGTGAATCATTTTCATGATGTAAATGTTCTTCAAATAGGGGTTTTTATTTCTTCTTTTTGTTTTTGTTTTTTGGTTTGCCATGGGTGTAGGATTTCCTCTCTTCTCCCTCCGTCCCCCCGAGACCGTTTTCAACTAGTATTATGTTTACCATAGTACCCGTTCTTTGGCCTGTTAATTTATTTGACCTATTAAATGGACAAGGAGGGTGCAAAAGGAGACTAGAAGGAATTCTGTCAAAGGAATATGGTAGAGGGGACGGTTGTAAGCACGTGATTATGGGGTGATTTATCTTTTGTCATTTGTCCAAATTTCCAAATGTGATTGTCATATTTACAGTGAAAAAACAAAAGCGGTTCCGGGTTAGTGATTGTTGTTGAAGGACAAAAACAAAACAAAGACCCTATAGATGTATATCAACATATAAATGTCCTTGTAAAAATGGAGTATGGAAGTACGTTATTTCTTACTCTGTGGTCTTAAGCCAATTTACCCTTTTCTGTGCTTCTATCCTCACCTTCAAAAATACAGTATCTTATCTGGTAGTTCTGAGTATTAAAAAGTAACAGAAATACAAACGTTTGGCACATATTTATTGTTCAATAAATCATGTCCTGTCTTCTGTCTTGAAATTTTTATTATATAAACAAAATTGACCCAAAACCTAACTGTTGTGGTTCTTTAACTTCTGAACTTCCGATCCTGAATGCATTGACAGGGAGGCCTTGGATCACTTTTCTGTGGGCCTGGGTGTTGTGACTCACTTTTAAGAGATGGAAGCTAATGTGCTTATAGCCAGAATATAACATTTTTTTTTCTTAGAGATAGGCAGATATATTTCAGAAAATTTTCATGGGTAAACTCAAATTTTCCTGCCTGGAGCTGATATTTTCTGCCTGTAGGTTGAGTTATCTTTTTTGGCTTAGTACAAAACATTTGGTGAAAACTGAGCATCCAACTTTTCAGGAAACCAGGGCAGATAGATAATTCTTTTACAAAATTGTAGCTAGTTAAATAGTTATCTTAGATAAGTATAGTTGATAGATGGCTTATTATTAGAGGTAAATGTTATGAAATATAACAGTTTATTCAAATAATCTGGAAAAATGTCAGCCTTGAAAATGTTAACCTTAGAAAAACATAAAGGCCACTGGGTGAGGTGGCTCACACCTGTAATCTCAACACTTTGGGAGGCTGAGGCGGGAGTATCTCTGGAGGCCAGAGGTTGGAGACCCCATCTCTATTAAAAATAATCATATGGTTGAATCTGCTGTTTTGGTGCTTTGTCAGCTGAAACTCAGGTACATTCAGAGGCTCATATATACTTGTTCCACTTGATTTAAGAAGTGTGACTTCATTTTATTATGACAATGACAAGCTCTAAAAATGCTACGTGATTTTCTTAAAGCGACTTCAGATAACTGTTTAACAGAAGAGAATTTTAGGCACTTTCTTACCACTTTTAATTTCATACTGGCTTTTAGAACTATAGTAAGAAAATTATAAAGAAAAAAGATACAGTGAATACAGCACTGTTCTGATTAATTCAGGATACTTTTAGTGTTATTTTCTCACCAGCAACTTTTAAAAGAATATATCCATCTCAAAAAAAAAAAGAATATAAATAATCCCTGATTTATAACTTAGTGCAAGTTTTTGGTATAAATCTTGGTCTAAAGCCACGTTTCAGTAGTTGATGTTATGTGTACCTTTTTTTCCATCTGCAATTTTTGTGCAGTACTGCCTCTCCAAGGAACACTTTACTTGAATCTCACAAAATATTTTCCAATATAAAAATCACTACAAAAATATGTACCAGTTTTTTAAATAGTGATTTCTGTGAATTTATGTCTAAACCTAATGACATTATTTCAAAAAATTACAACTATGACATTGCATCCACAATTACTAAATTATCTAAAAAGCATCTAGGTTTATTAGATCAAAAAATAAACTGCATTAAGTCTGCATAAATACACAATACAAAAAAGTCACAAATTCAACCACCAAAACTGTAACTTTTATTTGCCAATAGATATTTTAATAAACAGGCTTACTCCATCTGTAAGACCCTGATAATGCCTCTTAGGAAATCATAGAAAAATAAAATACAATAATTAGTAATTTGTACGTTGTACAAAAATCTTATGTTGCTCAGCAGGTAGTTTGCTAAACACCATATTCTTTCAGCAAATAGATGACATATGTTATGCAATTCACCACAAACAACCCCTCATATTGAGAGCTGAGCATTCTATAACACTATTAACTTGTAAGCATGCCAGCACATAAAAATTTACATGGAACATTATAATATTATAGTAGATTTTGTAAGATAAAAATAGTACCACCTTCAAATAAGTCTGGACTACTTCACTGCTATAGTAAAGTAGATAATAGGTAGGATTGCAGTTCAATTATTAACACCTTTTTACTTTGTTTGTCGCTCTACTGTATTGATTACAACCAGAAAAGAGAACATAGGCTGTGTCAGGAACCTGAGTGGAAGGCATATGTTGAAACTATAAATCATGATAGAATACCAAAGAGAAAAACATAAAACAGTGCTATACTTCCTTATTCTCGTAGATAAAGCTTTTTCCCCTTTTGTAAGAGCAGATGGGTACAGTGCTAAATCCTTCATTAATAATAAATAGCTTCATGACAAGTTACAAAGATGCTTTAAAAATCATATTTGTACTTATAGGAAGGAAAAATATGTTTAGCTGTCCTTTTTTATTAGTCAAATATAGCTCTATGAGGGATTAAATATCTCAATCTAAACAGATGTTATTGAGGCATTTTATATAAATATGCTATTTAGTTTTCATACACTTTAGGATTGTGCTACAAAGACTTTATAACATTTTGAGTGCACTGCAATTGTTGATATCGTCTACCATTTAAAATTTCATGTGGCCATTTAAATATTTAAAGTGTTTAATCAAATACATTTTATATGTACATGTATATCTTTATATTTTTGGCTATGCTAGAACAGCAAAAAATGGAGAGCAATCTCATTCCATTATTCACAATCTAATTTCACATCAAATCCAAATAATAATGAATCTTTAAATTCTGACATATTGAATTACATACAACCTGGAGATATATATACACACACATATATGTGTATATGTATATAGTACACATACATCTATACATATATATCTTTCTCTCCAGAAATAAAGCAGCAAACTCAATTAAAAGATCACATCTTTCCTGTAGGATAGAGAGGGGCACAATGAAAAACCAATTCTATTGCCCATGTGTTCTCCCTATATGACAGAAGGTATTGATGTTTTCCATATGAAAACAAAATAATTTTTACTAAAAGGTTAGTTTCTGTTTGTCTTTTATTTTAAAATTTATATGGGACCTCAATCCCCTCCCAAATAGTGTTGAAAAAAGTGACAGGTTGATTAAACAATATACCTCTTTCAGGATTAAACTAATTTTAATTTTGATAGGCTTTGAATTAGAATAGCTACAAAATATCTCTGCCTTTTAATCTGTAATAGATGAAAATAAAGAAAATAAATTTTTATGGCATTGAGTTCTCAATCTCTACATTACGGAAAGAAGGACTCTTGTCAGAGTCCTTGGAAACCACGGAATTCAAAGTGTTGGGTCTCCCAATAAGATGTCTCAAAAATATTTAATAAAGATGCCTTTAAAATATTGCGTCAAATATATATTCACTTTCCTAGTATCCAACTACTTACATATGGCTCCTCCAACCTACACACCCTTCCCATCCTCCATATGACTTTTATCTCATTCTTGATTTAAAAAAAAAAGAAAAAAAACTTACATAGTGACATCCTTCCCTTTCTACCACAAATACACCAACCTCTCTGTACGTTACACACACTGCCTTCCCTTTCACTGGAGTTCTATATTCCTGCACCTATCAAAAAGGAACCCCCCTACTTATGCTCTGAATTGCAACTCCTCCATCTCTCAATGCCTTTATTACAATTATCATCTCTCTTGCATAATCAGTTTTCCCATCTACCAAGTCATTTCCATTAGCAAATATCCTGTAGCATCCTTAAAAAACAAGTCCTTGACTTCCTTTCTCCAGCTATTATCCCATTTCTCTTGCTTCCTTTACATCAAAGCTTTCTGAGAAGTTTTTATAGCTCCTGACTTCACCTTCTTCCCTTACAGCTCTTCTTAATCCATGTCAGTTAGGATTTGACTCTACTATTTCATAGCGACTGTCCTTGTCAAGGTCATCAACAGTTTGCATGTTGTGAAATCCCATGGACATTTCTTTGTTCTAATCTTGACTTCTTAAAAAGCATTTAATTCAAATGAGCAACTGCATTTCCTTTTTCTTTAGCTTACTTTATACTCCATTTCTTCTGTTTAATTCTAATTACCTGCTTAACTATTAAAGATTGGAATACCACAGAGTGCAATCCTAGGCCTACCTCTTCAGGCTTCTCCTAGGTGATTTCCAAACTTTAAATACCGTGTGTATACTGACACCTTCCAAATCTTGAAGTAGTGAATCCACCATGCTTTTGCTTGAATTACTGACCCTATCTCCTTTTTGTCTCTCTTTGCCTCATCTCAGTGTACCAAGAACACTGTTCTCTACTCTCTAACATCCCAAATTTTCACTCATTAACTATTTTCCTCTGCTTGTAATTTGATTCATTAAATGTTCCCTCTGCTTGTAATGCTCTTCCTCCAAATCTTCTCACGGATGTTTCCTTCATGCTTTTCAGGTATCAGTTTAAATGCTGTGTCCTTAATTTCCTCTACCACTTAAAGGAGCCACAGTTATACTATACCACATTTTAAACCATCAGCACGGCACATCACTATTTCTTCATTTTGTGTCTTTGCCACTAGAAGGTCAATTCCATGAGACAAGGACTTACTTGTCTTGGTCACCATGTATCCTCAGGGCTTAAAACAGGACAATGACATATGGTAGTGTTCAATAAACAGTTGAATGGAGTGAATGGATTTACAAATAAATATGTTTTTAAAGTAAATCAGTATGTTGTTTTTAATATATATATATTATAAAATTGAGCATTTATACGATTTTGGACCAGTAAATAGATATGATCTCCTTTAATTTGTTGTTGTTGTGGTTATATTTGTTATATAGTTTAAAGAGTAACACTAAACTTTGACTGATGTTTTTAGTTGTTATATTATAGATACCTTATTACTGCATTTAATGGTAGAGTGATCAAGGTTGTAAGGTGAAGAAAAGGAGTATTTTGTTTTCTCAAAGGTTTTTGGAAACTGAAGAAAACAAGCAAATTATGTGTAAATGGAGAAGCATCATATTTGGTAAAATTTTAAAAACTGAATAAGCAGTAAGTAGTGATAAGTAACTATAAAAATATATGTTCTTAATTTATAACATCCAATGGAAGATTTTCATTTTTTATTTCCTTTCATGGGAAAACACCTTCTCTAGCAAAATTTAGGGTATATCAGACTAATATTAAATAAAAGAAGAATACCGTCAAAAAGAATAACTTCTAGCCACTGTGCTATAACACTTGGTTTCAACTTGAGAGTTGGAAACTCACAAGCATTATGAGACTGAATTGAAATATAAAAAATACAGTGGCTCTTTTTAAAAATATTTAAAACAACTGGAAAGAGAAGGCAGTCTTCTTGAAAGAATATAAACATTTAAAGATCAAAATATATCACATTAAATTAATATGTAAGTACTATATTTTTCAGCACTTAAGAGTATGTATAAAATTAATGCAGCTGCTTAAAAGGATAAATTGATGCTAAAAGATGCTTTCAAGTAAGTTCCTTTTTTATGCATCTTATATATACTGTTTTTACATTTAATAATAGCAGAAAAAATTCTCTTTATTATCCATGGGATAATTTATTACTATGTCTAAATTGCTACGACAGTCCAATATTCAATGTATTATTGTTTGAATTTTTGGCAAATTATTTGATTACGTATGTTTGTAAAACAAAGGATTAATAATATGGAAATGTCATGAATTTTGATGACTTGTTCTATTACAAAACATTTTGAAAATAAACTTTTTCCTATTTTTGATATTTTGATGAGATTTCTAATTTTATATATGAATACATATTTTAACATGTATTAGTGTACTGATTTATATTAGAGATTCCCATCCTTGAAATGAACTTTAGTTTCAAAATTATCAGTAAGAATACTATGACATACTTTTTAATTCACTCTTTTCTAACAGTTTTTAAAATGAGGTAAGTAGCAATTTTAAAACAAACTCCTCTGTGTACTGTATTACCGTTTAGTGTTTTCCTTAATTTTAGTAGAACTGAGTTTGTTGCCAAGTTCTGCATTCTTGCATTGCCTCTGATTTTTCAAAAAATGAGGTTACTCTAGCAGGTATACAATAATAAACATTTTAGGAAACACAGGCTGTTAAAAATTCTTCCTTCAAAATTCAAAATTAAACTGTCGAAGTTTTCACTGTATACAAAATTAAAAGTAAGTATAATTTATGTAAAATGTCCTAAAGATATTTATATCCTGCATATATTCAAGTATTTTCAGTGTCACAATCCAAGGTCAAATGTGATTAACAAAATGAATAATAATGTGTCCAAAATCAATAACATACAGTAATCTTTTCCATCAAGTGTTACTCATGTTCATATCTGTGAACACTGCTCAGGTATTGTGTCCTGCTCCCCTCCCCCCGCCGGCAGAAATGCTCCCATTTCACATTTTGATTTTTTTTTAATCTAAGAGGCCTAAAAACCATAAAATTTTATCAAAGCTACATTTTGTTTGGTAAAAACAAAATGACAGTTTTGCATAGCATGAATATATTAAGACAGTTTTCTTCGAAGACATTATCTGGCATGGGAAGAAAGAGTACATTAAAATAAATTCCAAACTTCAATGATAAGCATTTATACACATTAAAACTTACTTTCCATGCAGTGCAGCAATTTTAAAAAGCCCCAATCATTGTTTATTAAAGGTATATGATATTCAGCATTATCTTAAAGATACTATGAAGATATTGCAGTATTAGCCCTAGATAATATACCAATGAATATTTAAACAGTTGAATTTAACAGTGCACACATCAGTCACATTGACAGAAAAAAATAGCTTGTTCAGTTACAAATTTGTTAGCAAATTATTGGCCATTGATTTTTGTTGTAGAACTTCTAAAAACTACAATTTTGAGCAGACTTATTTTAAAGACAAAAACAATATGATAATAAATAAAGCATGCACAGTTAAAGAAAAACTTCCTCATGACTTTAGTAATTATATCACTGGGTAGATGAGAATTCAAAGGTAGCAAAAGTTACTACTTTGAAAAATGAGCTAATATTAAGAATTATATTATGGCTTCTCTGATGAAGTGAATGAAGATGTGTTTAAATGAAAATTTAATAAAAGCAATTTCTATCTAAAGGCATACACTTCAATCCTACAAATTACTAAATGTAGAAAAGAGATTTTTTAATTATAAAAATAGTGGAAGAGGAAATTTTAGATAAGGTAAATATCTTAAAAGTGTGGTGTTTGTTCACCTTTACAAATTAACATTCTTCTCCCTATCATGATTTTGAAAAATTAAATGATATTGAGTCTTCACAGAACACAAGCAAATTAAGACTGTTCTAAGGTTGATCTACAAATGTGGAACAACTTGTAGAGAAATGTTTACATCAATTTGCTTCTTGTGTAAGCTCATAGTTAACTCAGAAACAAAGATATCTGTCCTCAGTTACTAATACCTAAATATACAAATTGAATGGAATATATGAAAAATGATTCTCATATCCTTGGAGTTTTCTCTATAACAATGTACCATTTTGGGATAAAGATAGTTCTCATTTCAATGATGGATAATGAGATAGAGACTCTGTTGCTAACTAAATAGGAATCCTGAATTAGAGTTGTCTTCCTTTTATTATTTTGTAGAATACTCTATCTATAGTTATATCTCAGTTGTTCTGATTTGTTGAGATGATAACTTATTATCTAACCAAAGATGAGTTTATTATGACAAATTAAAAATGGCCAGAGGTTACAAATAATGCAGAAAATACAGGTAATAACAGAATTTTACTTTAGGGAAGATTTTCACGAATTCTGGTACTTTTCCAACTTACAACTCCTGAAAAGATTATGTTGTTAATTTATACTTTATTTTAATCAAATGTAGAAGCCACATCTTTAACATTTAAGAGCTATCTTTCCTCCTCATCTGTCAGGTGATTTTTCTTTGATATGTTTGTTATTTTTAAGAATAAATTAGTTGTGTCTAAGGGTAATGGAATTTTTTGAGACTTTCTGTATATTGAAACAAATCAAAAGTTCTCTTAATGATGCAGAGATCTGGTACTCTGATTAATCAGTGTGAAAATTCAAGCAAGAACCTTTCCATGTTTTGTTTAAAAGGAAACCGCTTTCAATGGGACACTGCAAAAATCACTTGATGTCACTGAGATACACAAACTTCATAGTTGACAGATTCCTTTTTAAAAGGTAAAGTTTATTCATTTCATAGTACTTTGCCTTCATTAGTAATTGAAAAGTTTTCTCTTTTTTCTCATTTTAAAATATAATTTGGATTGACACTGGTAAGCTAAAGAAGTTCCAACTATATTCTAAAACCTCAAAAAAGCAAATGCTAGTAAAACAAAAACCCTTTTGAATTAAGAGCAAAGAACCCAAGTCTTTCCATTAAGATATAAATGTTCTTTTTTATACATTTTATATAAATTCATTGTCAATTTGAAGCTAATTTACTACTCAGAAAAAGATGATTTGTTTACTACCCAGAAAAAGATGACCTTTTTCTGGATCTTTTAATTCTTTTCCCAGAATATATGTATATTACGCCACATCTACTTATAACAAAAAAAGTTAATTTTTATTCTGAGAAATTTTTGAAACATCTCATCAATACATTTTTTTTTTAAAGTTAACAGTAAGAACAAGATGGGGTGTTTACTTTTACACAATATAAGATGTTTCTATCACTTCACTTAGCAATCATCTATTTCCCTTGTTAAATGGATGGAGTTTGAAAGGATTTTATGCTACCACTGCAGTTCATACTTACCATCATGTTTACTAGACCCAGTGAATAGGAGATTATTCCAGAATTGCTCTTGAAAAAAAGCTTATGGTTTCTAAAAGAAGATTACTCCAGAATCGCTCTTGAACAGGAGATGACTCCAGAATTGCTCATGAAAAAAGCTAATGTTTTCTAACAGGAGGCACCTTTGAGGTAGTGAATCCATATACAAACTGATAGGTATGCCACTAGACAATAAAAATCTGTGACTTCTGATGAGGATCAACTCTTAATGAGAAAAACTGTTTTAGAGAAACCAGCAAGTATGCTTCTCCCTGCCAGAGGGATTATGGGGTGTTTGGGAAGAATACTATGAGAATTTTAGGTCCAAAAAATTGCAAATCCAATTCCCACTGAAGTTCCTATTTATTTCTTTATATTCTATGGAAAATGCTATCCCCGATTGACACGGCAACCATAGCAAACATAGCAAATAAAGCTCTAAATTATAGTAATGAGAGTTACCTGAAGGCAAGGACAGCACAACCAAACTTATCTTTGTAGTAAAATCTGGTGCATCTAGGAGACATTCCATAGATATTTGTTAATCTGAACTAAGATAAAATCTGTATTGTCTTTGTGTAATGTTATAAATATTGAAAAAGTTTTGAAAATGTTGCTCATAAGAATCAAAAGTTAGGTGACTTCAGTGCCTTGTGTTCTGGTGGAAGAATACGCCAGTGTATTCTTCAAGTTTACTCCTCTACCTTTTGGAGTCTTCATATTTAAAAATATTAAAATATCTTGTGATTGAATGTAAAGTAAAATGAGTCTTTTCTACTTCATGGAATTGGAGATTGGAAAAGTTAAGATGCTCCTACTAAAAGAAGTGATACTTTGCTTCTAATCTCTTTGATCTATAAAGACACGGACACCAACTGTGAGTTTATAATAACAGATATTGATCTTAAAACACTAATTTTTAAAAATTAATAGTAAACTTCCTTAGTTAAAGCAACTGAAAAGGATCATCATCATGATCCATTTCAGAATTACTTTCCAAAGAACTTGATTTCAAGTTAAGGAAAAGCCAGAACCCATATCCTCTGTGAGTGTAAATGTACCCAATTACGTAATAGAACCCAAAATATTAAAGATCTTGCCACATCTCCCTGCCCCAAGCCTCTTTGAAAGAGATCTACATAATCTTTTTAGATTTTGTTGTGCTACCTTTCTTATGCTGATAGGGATAATGTGTGATGTGATAGAAGCTGAGAGAGGAATAAAAAGATAGGATGGGGAATTAAAAACAGGGCTGAGAAAGTGTTAGAAAATTTAATAAAAGAGGAGAAAAGAAAGAACTAATTCAGTGAAAATTATGAGATGAGGTTTAACTGACTGCCTTGTAGAGCAGAAATTTGGCAGGAGAAGACACCAAAATACATTTTTAGGAAATGTGGTTGGGTGATATGTAAAAGAATTCATTCTTCACCATCTCTTCTGAAGACCTTCTTTAGGGCCTTTGTTTTTCAAGGATCAGATTTGGATTTGTTTTCCATTCATGGGCTGAGATAAGTTTTAAAGCTGTTGCTGGAAGGCATTTTTATTCAGGTTATACTTTGATAGATTTTAAAGAGTGATGCAGAGTGAAATAAGATGTCTTATTTTGATTATGGAATGTAGAACATTTATCACCAGTTATAACTCAGTGCAAAAGTGCTATAATTCTTGATTCGTGTTAAACTACAAGAATTCTGCAATTTGATTGCTTTTTTGAATGATTTAAATACCTTATCTCTCTCCTTGATTGTACATTGTTTTTATATTTTTTTCCAAATATGCCTTATATTATGAGATAATGAGTTCACTATAGACTGAAAATTGACCGTTTAGAAAATAAAATGAAAATGAGTTTTTGACTGCCTGGTTTTAAAATCCAAAACACTCCATCATTAGCATAGATCAAGACATTTAAAATAAAGTAGGTATATGAGCCTATATGCATATTTTAGGTATCAAAGATTATTCCTGAAGACTTGTGATTTATGGAAATTACTTATTTTCTTTTTATAATTAAGTTTTATGCTTTGCATATTAAACAGATTTAGTTACCTAATATGTAATTCTCAAAATGTTTCATGTAAAGTTTTCAAATGAATTTGGCATTTTAACTGTTAATATTCCTGGATATTATAATACTCCTGGGATCATGGGGTCCACGACTAGCAGGCAGTAAATAAATAGACATCCTTATATTTTAATGTTTCTGTTTAATCCTGCACACATATTTCAATTTTGCTGTAACCATGATGAAGTTCAAAGTTATGTTTAAGATTATCATGCTTACAGTTCTGAAAAATAAAAATATAATTTAAAAGGAATTTTGAAGGAGACATGACGTGAGAGATAAAGCAAAAAGGTTGTTTTATGAAACTATAAAAAGACGCTAGGAAAAGAAAAAATGAAGCACAAATTAACCAAATGTAAAATAGGCTCATCAGACATTTTAAAGTAAAAAATTTCTTAACACAGAACTTTAATCTTGCAATCATTGAATGTTCATCCCATAGAAGTGTAAATAATTTAATAGAATTTATTTCAAGGTACACAGATGGTGCTGACAGAGTCCTGTGGAAGATCATATTATTCTATTCCTTATTTTTCTAAATACCTTTTTTGTATTATAAAAATAAATATATGATTAATAAATTTAATCTGTTTTACATCTGTTCTTATTTAATATATATTTGAAGATAGGTAAATATGGAAATTTTATATTTGTGTAAATGGATCAAGCAAACTGCAGATAGTCTATGAGTGATGCACAACCATGTAGGTTGATGGCTGAAAAATGTGGCTAGCTATATCTGGCACACTTACTTAAAAAGTGATGGATTTCCCATCCCCCCTACCTTTTTTGTGTATTATAAGAAATATCTAAAGACTCTTCCTCCTAGCTGTACACATTTGTTTTGAAATGAGGGATTAAGCTGTGATAGGCAAAAACCAGGAGATAAGTCAGCAAAAGAAAATATACAGAAGGGTCTAGTATAATGGGACAATCAACAAAATCTAAATATAAGAAAGAAGTTAAGCTCCTTTATAAAATAAAAATACTACTATGACAAAAAAAGAAGAATTTAGATAGGAATCTGAGAATGTGGGTAGGGCACCATTATCTCTGAGATCCAATAAAAGCTAATTTATTAAATCAATATCCTTAGACAACCTACTCTGTTTTTTCCTTTCAACACATTTTTCTTACTCTTCCACTTAAAACAGTAGACATTTTTTTAGTTATACAGGGAGCAGCTGATTTTATAATTTAATTTGTTCATAAGATATAACACTATTTTGATAAGCCGACTCAGCTCAAATCGCTTAAAAATATATTTACCTTTTTTTAAAGCCTCTCAGAAGATTATGACAACACCACACCGTAGCTGTGTTCTCATTTTTATGGAATTGTATGATGGACCCAGGTTGACACACTATGATCATGTGTAAGATCTGTTTATATACTCTTTGGAGTATTCATACTTATTTCTCAGAAGATTTGGAAAACAGCTAAGCATGTTCATGTTTAACTTATTTTTGCAAAGAAAACTTAAGAATGCTGAAACTTGCAAAATGCACCAATACCAAATGGTCAGCGAGATATGTTTATTTTCTTGGGCCACCATGTATGTATCATAAAGTTCTGTTTATATTAAATTAATTAATATTTTTACATTAAATCTAAGGGTATAATCTTAAGTATTTTACTCAAAGCAATTCTACTGAGAATGACTAATTTTCTCAGGGCTTTGATAATTACTTTTGCAAACCTATGACAATGCACAAAGGGAAAAGTCATGGGTTTATTCCAAGCTTCCCTCTATGAAAACCATTAGATCAATGAAGTCACTCTTGGTCTTTCCAGGGGCGGTCTTCATAAGGTAGTAGAGAAATATACTACTGTTATTAAAAAAATAAAAATAAAATTAGCGGTGAAAAGCCTTTATACTACCACCTATTATGAAATATGTATGACACTATAAAGTTAATTAAAAAAAAATTGACAAACCCAGCCTCAGATTTAAAAACACAGTATTTTCTTCTCCCTCCCTAATAACCCCCTTCTCACCATAGTCGTACCTCACAAAAATTCATTACATGATATGACTGGTCATTTCTGCAAACGATTGTAAGAATATCAGGCACCAACTGTAAAACTATTAAAAAATAAAGTAACAATACAACCAATAGAGCTGAATATAATTATCTGAAAACCAAACATTTATGTCAGTTTGGAAGCTACTTGATCACAAAATCTGAAAGAAAGGTCAACTAGCTCTTTTTCATCTACCATCACACTCCACATACATCACTAAGGAAGCCCCAATAAATTCCTTTAGGTTAAGTCCGTGAACACTTCCCATATACTGCTTATACAAAATTACACATCCATGCTGAGTTATTTACCATTGCGTAGCAATAATCTCCAGTGGACCAGGGTTTTATTTGCAGATTATTCATAGAGGATTTATGTAGCATGATTTTAAAATCCCGGTTGGAAGCATAAACATAAGTCGTGTGCCTATAGTCTGAACAGAAGACTGCAGTTTGTGAAGTGATGTCTGGAGAATCAGAAGAGAGAGAAGTAGAGAGGATATCGTTCATTTTAGAAATGCTGAGGCACAAAACACAGGTGCTTGTAGTACTTTCATACATGAAATCCCTTCTCCTGTATGTGCATCATGTGTAAACGTAAAGTCTGTATACTGCTGACTATGCGTCTCTGGTGTCCAATGAGTATGACTCCAATTCTTCTAATGTCACTGAGAGATCGAGAGAGCGAGAGAGGGAGAGAGAGAAAGGGAGAGAGAATATGAACATTTAGATGTGATAAGCATGTGAGATAGAATGAATATTTAGATGCATTAAATAAGCACCCTGCCACAGTTGCTAAACATGGGGCAGCTTACTTGTTAAGCAGAGATCTAAATGAGCAGCAAAAATTTATTGCTTTCTTTCCTTTTCTCTGGAGCCACAGAATGCATAATCTCATATGTAATGATCTATATTTTTCCATTTCATACACAGGTACTTATGTAATATTCAGATATTTCATAGCCCTAAACCTATATAATTTAGGTCATGATATAAATTTGCAACAATATTAGCAAAATGGCGACTATGTAGAACAGAAGGTATAATGTGAACTTCATTTGATTTCTCATGGATTTTTGATAATCTGGAAAAAATGCCCTTATGTTGTACTATATGTAATTGCCATTAGTGTCTTAAAATAATGGCAGTTTAATATGGTTCAACCTAACCATTTAGTCTTTTAAGCACCTGTTAAGCATTTTCATTGTATGTAGGCAAAGGACAATCTTTGAGACAGTGGAAAATGGTTGATCATTATAATATCTAGAAGGAGCTCTGAAAATGACATAATATTGCATTAATTTGATGAACGTAATAGAAATTGATTATGCAATATTAGTATATGTGAGTAATAATTTGCCAAGGTAAAATTAACATAAAGACTATGAATTGGATGACAGTAACATGCATTTTAGAAAACATTTAAAATCTTTTAAATAGCTATTTGAATTAAACATATTCTTTCAAAGAATAATAGTTAAAAGTGTAGTGTCCAACTTCCACTAGAATGATAGTCAGAAATGTGAGGAAGAGACTTGGAAATTACCTACTAGCCTAAAGAAAGGTGTTCTTAATACAGTATTTGAACTTATAATCCCCAACAGGGCATCTAGTTACCTTAATAACCCTAGTATCACTTACTCAATACTCATTCTTGAAATCAGGTCGAAAGTTGTAAATCCTGCTGCCATGAAGTTATTCTTGTATTGCCCCATCTTTATAGAATCTAGCCAATCACCAACCGTGACAAACAAAGGATATTCGGGGACTTCACCAGGGGACTCCGGCATTCTGTAAGAAAACAAAACAGAACAAAACAAAACAAAAAACAAAACAAAACATGGAGAGCATTTAAAGGCCAAATAAAGCAAGAATCACAGAATTTTCTTTTTCCTTTTACAATATTCTTACATCTAATGTTTTTATTCCCCATTTAAAAGTCTCTGATTTTCTATCTTACTTGAATAGGTCACTTTAAAAAAATTATTTATCAAATCAGGCACTTACCTGATGGAACACTTTTGTCTTTTTGTGCTTTTTGCTAGTACTGGGCCTTATACTGATCTTTTCTTTTCTTTTTAATTTTTATTTGATGGATCTTGAGAGAACTCACATCTTGCTATCTCCCTTCTTATTATTATACTTTTTTCTCTTGCATAAAATTGTGTTTTGAAACGTAAGGACTAGCTCATCCCCTATCCCCACAAGGAGAGTAACTAGACACAGGACGTTCACTCTTCCCCTTTCTGACCTACCCCTGAATCCATAGTCCTTTTACACACTTGCTGTGATAATTCTTCTCCTTCTCCTGGTGAATTCATTGATCAAACTTCCATTTATTTGTTCTCAAACATTCAATAATAATTTAACTTTTGTTAAAATGTAATTTCTGCTGTCATAGAGTTCAGTTGCAT
>CAUYLG010051213.1:0-51150 GCA_963573385.1 Cacajao melanocephalus | reverse complement strand
TCACAGAAGTTTCTTATTATCCACCTTCTGAAGCCTGATTCTGTCAGTTCGTCACACTCATTCTCCGTCATGCCTTGTTCTCTTACTGATGAGGAGCTGCGATCCCCTGTAGGAGGAGAGGCATTCTGATTTCGGGTGTTCTCAGCCTTTTTGCACTGGTTTCTTCCCATTTTTGTGCATTTATCCACCCGTTGTCTTTGTGATTGCCGACTTTCAGATTGGGTCTGAGTGAACGTCCAGCTTGTTGGTGATGAAGTTTTTCTGTTTCTGACTCAAAGGGCGCCCAGTCGCGTATACTCCGCACTGAGAAGCACTGCACTGTGCCGGGGTGCCGGCAAAACAGCCGCGCCGGCCAGAAGAGTCGTGCTGGCGAAACGTGTGGCTCCTCTGCCGGGAATCTCCCAGTTTGTGGGCCACAGAAATGCGTCTGAAATTGCGGCGTCCACTTTCTCTCTGCGCTTTCACTGGGAGCTACAATACTGAGCTGTTGTTAATCGGCTATCTTGGATCTCTCCCCACTAGATTAGATTCTTATCTCACTATTTGATGGGAATTTCTGACAATGAGCCCCCAATAGAAAGTTTGCATTATCATGTGCTTTGTAGTAATCTCTCCTAGAGACTTGATAGAAAGGATTTATTTCTGCTCTAAAATTTGAAACTAATTAGTTGATTTCTACTAACTGTGAATGAGGAGGGACTCTTGAATTTAAAATTTACCTTGAAAGATGTTTTTTATTAACCTCAAGCATTGTTCTTCTCACCTCCAGGAGTTAAAGAGCAAGGGAAAGAATGACAAGAGAAATTGCTTTATTGTTGTAAATGTGTGCCTGTAAATAGACAGAAGTTGCTTAAACAAAACTAGCTCTTAAATCTATAATCTGATATATACATTTGCTTGAATTTTACTCATAGAGGAACAGGCTCCAAAGGGGAGTTCAATGTGGTCAGTTGGAGACAGACATGAAAAATTTCTACCCCAGATGCTTCTCCACAAAGGGAGGAAATCTGGAGACTTAAGGGATCAACAGCACTATTTTCGCTTCTCCATTGCTTTGTGAAATAATGTTATTTGGACTGAAGTTCCAGTTTCTCCTCCATAGGACTCATGTGTCCCTGGCTGTCTTTATTAACATGAGCCAGTGCTATGGCATGATAAAAACAGAATCAAGGGGAAAAAAAACCTAAGAAGCTTTCCAAAGAGAATGTAAATTGCAAAAAATCTGGAACTTTCTCTGGGGTATAGAAACTCCCACTTGGCTTTGGAGTGTCTAGTCCCTCTTTATTAAAAATATACCAAAATTGCACAATCAGGTGGGATTGGAAGACTCCAAGATTATGCAGGTTTAATTTTTTCAGGCTCTTTTACCTCTGAATATAACTCTGAAAACTGTTCAGTTGGCTCTCACAAAGGAACTTCTGAACTTCTAACAACTACTTGATGACAGAAACTACAATTTTCATTAAAGCTTGGGTAAAAAGCAATGTTTAAACTGCTTGGAACCTTTGCTCTCCAGAGCCACTGTCCTAAAACAGTCAAGTTGGAAGAGAGATGATTTGAGAAGCCCACTATCATCTTTGGAGTTGAAGTTTTACCAAGCTCATTCTTTCTGTTATGGTTCAAATTATCTAACAGAATCAAGGGGAAAACAGAATCAAGCGGGAAAAAAAGAAACTAAACATGCAGAGAAAAGGATGCTAAAGAAAACAGAATCCATATCTTACCTCAAATACAGTTTTAGCCTATTAATTTAATGTGTCTTTTTCATTTAATTCAGTTCTTTACAGAGTACCATATTTTGGATGTTTTTCCCTTCCAAATCTCATGTTGAAATTTGATCTTCAATGTTTGAGGTGGGGTCTAGTAAGAGTTTGGGTTGTAGGGGCAGATCCCTTATGAATGGCTTGGTGCTATCCTTGAAGTAATGAGTGAGTTCTCCCTCTATGGGTTCTGTGGCAGCTGGTTGTTAAAAAGAGCCTGGCACCTCCCACCTCTTGCTTTCTCTCCTGCCATGTGATTTCTGCACACACTAGCTCACCTTCACCTTCTGTCATTTCTGTTATGAGTAGAAGCAGCCCGAAGCCCACATCAGATGCAGATGTTCAAGACATCTTGAACTTTTCTAGATGTCAGAATCATGAACCAAAAAACCTTTTTTATTTTATAAATTACTTGGTCTCAGATATTCCTTTATAGCAACACAATGGACAAAGACAGAAAATTGGTACCAAGGAGTGGACTGTTGCTATAAAGACACCTGAAAATGTGGAAGCAGCTGTGGAACTAGGTAATGGGTAGAAGTCTCAGATGAAAATGAGGAACTTATTGGGAACTGGAGCAAAGGTCACCCTTGTTGCATAGCAAAGAAGTTGGCTGCATTATGTCCTGTGCTCTGTGGCTTTATGGAAGGCCAAATTTTAGAATAATGACCTGGGGTATCTGCAAGAAAAAATTTCTAAGCAGCAAAGCCTTCAAGGAGCGGCATCATCGCTTTGAAGAGCTTATGATCAGATATGACAGTAAAAGAATGATCTAAAGTTGGAATTTATAATTTAAAAAGAAGCAAAAATCAAAACTAAAATGAGATATTAACTCACCCCAGTTAAAATGATTTTTATCCAAAACCGCTGGATAAAATAACAAGTGCTGGCAAGGATGTGGAGAAAAGGGAACCCTCATACACTGTTGGTGGGAATGCAAATTAGTATAACTATTATGAAGAGCAGTTTAGAGGTTCCTCAAAAAACTGAAAATAGAGCCACCATATGATCCAGCAATCCCACTGCTAGATATATACCCCAAAGAAAGGGAATCAATATGTCTAAGAGATATCTGCACTCCTATGTTTATTGCAGCACTGTTCACAATAGCTAAGGTTTGGAAGCAACCTAAGGGTCCATCAACAGATGAGTGGATAAAGAAAATGAGGTACATATACACAATGGAGTACTATTCAGCCATAAAAAAGAATGAGATCTCTTTGTTTGCAAAAGCATAGATGGAACTGGAGATCATTATGTTAAGTGAAATAAGCCAAGCACAGAAAGACAAACATTGCATGTGCTCACTTAGCTGTGGGAGCTAAACATTAAAGCAATTAAATTCATGGACATAGAGAGTAGAAGGATGATTAACAGAGGCTGGGAACGGTAAGAGGGGAGGTAGGGATAGTTAATGGGTACAAAAAATAGAAAGAGTGGGCTGGGCATAGTGGCTCATGCCTGTAATCCCAGCACTTTGGGAGGTCGAGGTGGGCAGATCACCTGAGGTCAGGAGTTCAAGACCAGCTTGGCCAACATGGCTAAACCCTGTCTCTACTAAAAAATATAAAAATTAGCCAGGTGTGGTGACAGGCACCTGCAATCCCAGCTACTCAGGAGGCTGAGGATGGAAGAATTGCTTGAGCCTAGAAGTCAGAGGTTGCAGTGAGCTGGGATCACACCACTGCACTCCAGCCTGGGCAAAAAAAAAAAAAAAAAAAAAAGAAAGAAAGAATGAAAAAGAACTAGTGTTTGCTAGTACAACAGGGTTACTAAAAACAAGAATAATTTAATTGTGCATTTAAAAAGAACTAAAAGAGCATAATTAGATTGTAACACAAATGATGAATGTTTGAGGGAATGAACGCCCCATTTACTCTGATGTGATTACACATTGTATTATTATCTGTATCAAATTATCTCATGTACCCCATAAACATATACCCTACTAACCACCCACAACAATTAAAAATTAGAAATAATAACAATACAAAATATTTCCTTAAAGTAAACAAAAAAGAAGCAGAACATAAAAATTGGGGAAATTCACAGTCTGAATGTAGTAGAGAAGGAAAGAATGTTCTCAGGAGACAAATCTAAGGGTACTGTGGAGCAACCACTTGGTAAAGAGATTAGTATGGCTAAAAGGGAGCTACGTGCTACTATTTAATACAGTAGGAAATAGGGCCTAAAGGCATTTCGAAAATTTTTGAGGCTGTTCCTTCCATCCACTGGCTCAGAGGCCTAGAAAGACAGAACAGTTTTGCAGGAGATGCCACGGTATTGCTGCCCTGTGCCATCTGAGGATGCTGCTCCCCAAATGCTGACCACTTTGAGTGGAGCAACCATGACTCAAATGGCCCCAGATACATCTCCAGCTAACACTCTAGAGAATGCAAGCTGTACACTTTGGTGACATCCACGTGGTGCTAAGTCTGCAGGAATGCAAAATGCAAGTGTGGTGGAGGCTTGGCAGCTTGCACCTAAGTTTAATAAGTTGTATCATAAAACCTGGGTGCCCAGACCACCCTCCAGACCTCAGAATTGTAGAGCCACTAGTAGTATGCAACTCTAGCCTGGAAAAGCCACAGATTCCAACCCATTATAGCCATGGGGGTGGGGCTTCTCAAGGCTTTGGAAGCCCAAACCCTCCCACCAATGTGCCCAGTATGTCAGAAATTGAGTTAAGGGAGACCGTGTTGGAGCTTTAAGATGCAATATCTGCCCTGCCGGGTTTCTGACTTGCTATAGAGCCTGTTACCTTTTTCTTTTGGCCAATTTCTTCCTTTTAGAATGAAAATGTTTACCCAATTACTATATGACCATTGTATTTTAGAAGTAAAGAAGTCATTTTTGAATTTACAGGCTCACAGCTATAAGGAACTTACTTTTAATCTCAGACCAAGACTTTGGACTTTGAACTTTTAAATTGGTGCTGAAACAAGCTAGGACTATTGCTTTGGAATGATTGTATTTTGCAATATGAGAAGGAGATGCTATTGGGGGGCCAGAAGCAGAATGGCATGGTTTGCATGTTTGTTACCCCAAATCTTGTGTTGAAATTTGATCCCTAATGTTGGAGGTGGAGACTTGTGGGAGATATTTGGGTCATGGGAGCAGATCGCTCATGAACGACTTGGTGCCATCTTTACAGTAATGAGCGTATTCTCATTGTGTCAATTCTATGAGAGCTGCTGGTTAAAAAGAGCCTGAAACTTCTCTCCCTTCTCTTGCTTCCTCTCTTGCCATGCGATCTCTACACAGCAGGATACCCGTGGCCTTTGCCTTGAGTGGAAGCAGCCTGAGGCCCTCACCACATGCAGAGGGACAATCTTGAACTTTCCAGTCATCAGAATTGTGAGCCAAATAAACCTTTATTCTTTATAAATTCCCAAGCCACAGGCATTCCTTTATAACAACACAGTCTAAGACACAGAAGCACCTCCAAGAAGGGATACCAAAAGATTCAACTTTCCCTTTTCCTTTCTTCTTTTGAAAATCTAAGAGGCACACAGCAGAAAGGGTAAGACACACTTGAGTTTAGGATAAAAATCAATGCATGAAAATTGAGATTCTCCACAAATTTGGCTGAGTCTTTGGCCTCCTGGTCTTAACAGAAGTAAATTATTATGAGGCCAAAGCAGAGTTCATACAAATATTGATATGTATGAGCTTCAAAGAATAGGTAAATATACAGCATTATTATAATGGAAGTTCTCAGTTGTTCGACTATGAAACAGAACAAGTGTTTTCTCTTTAAGATCAGTTTACGATAGAAGGAATAAAGGGTTATCTTGGCTTGAGGTGGAATTGTCTCTGTGTCCTAAAACCTGAAAATCAGACTAGGGGAGTGATAAGAGGTTAACAAAGGAAAATACAAAAGCTAGGAAAGTGGAGCAGAAGTTTGTCAAAAAGGGCTTAAAAGAAACAAGCACTTGTAGTAAAACTCTGTCAAGTATTTCCAGGGGGTGATTTACTTTAGAGTTAGTAATAGAGATTGAGTTTGGTGTTAGAGATTTATGCGAGATTATTAAAGCAGATAATGTTAGGTAAAAGCAAAGGGTGACAATTAGAAAGCAGAAATCAAAACATTTCATGAGATTGCCAATTCCTTCAGTATTCAGGTATTTGTCTTACTGACTCTGAATAATGCCAACTAAAGGGTAATGGCCAAAAAAGAGGAGCTATTCTATGTACTGTACATGGCCTTAAGATAAAACATATGGGGATTAAATTCAATTTTCCCCTTTATTTTATATCGTATTTTGTTATAAAACATTTTTCAACTGAAAAAAGTTACAAAATGCTTCAGAAACTTTACAAATGCAATAATCAGATTATTTAATGCTGAAATGAAAATCTCCCTGAGTTAGAAAATGGGAGTTATTCAAGAGCAAACAGTATATGTTACAATCAACTATATCCTAAATAACAAAATCTGTAGTGCACAAGCCATTACAGCTTCATAGAAATTCAGAATGTTGTACTTAATAAGGCAATTATAATCTGTCATCCCATCCTCAAGATAAGCAGTATTGCTCCAGAGCTTACCTTATGGATTTCTTTGGTATAAATTAGACCTACTGAAGTATAACTAAGAATTTTTAAATGTCATATTAATTTTACCCTATGGGATATGTAACATGTTCCTAAATTCTAATATGTTCATGTTAATTTCTGTAGAATGTCAACTAAAATTAATCTTCTGCAGAGGAAGTGCATTAATACTTTATATGTAGTACTGTAATTGTGTCTGCAGGCAATAGTGATCATAACAATTACTATGGTAAACTATGAAGGTGAATATGGGATAATAGGATTGTGTTTTTAAAGATGTAATGTTAAACATTATTATAAAAATTTATTTTTATATCATTATGCACTCTCATAAGGCCACCAGCACTTTTAGTTTTGTTCACTTTTTTTTTGAGATGGAATCTCCCAGGCTGGAGTACAGTGGTGTGATCTCAGCTCACTGCAACCTCTGCCTCCTGGGTTCAAGCGATTCTCCTGCCTCAGCCTCTCGAGTAGCTGGGACTACAGGCATGCACCACCACGCCCAGCTAAGTTTTGTATTTTTAGTAGAGATGGAGTTTCACCATATTGGCCAGGCTGCTCTTGTACTCCTGACCTTATGATCTGCCCATCTCGGCCTCCAAAAGTCCTGGGATTAGAGGCGTGAGCCACCGTGCCCGGCCTTGTTCACTTTTTTTAGAGGCTTTTCTGACATTATGACAGCTATGATGTCACTAGGCAATAGGAATTTTTCAACTCCATTATAATCTTATAGGACCACTGTCGTGTACGTGGTCCATTGTTGACTAAAACATCATTATGCAGCACATGATTGTACAGTGAAATTTATTATTATTACTATTTTGAGATGGAGTTTTGCTCTTGCTGCTCAGGCTGGAGTGTGATGGCACAATCTGGGCTCACTGCAACCTCCACTTCCTGGGTTCAAGCAATTCTCCTGCCTCAGCCTCTCAAATAGATGGGATTATAGTCACCTGCCACCATGCCTGGCTAATTTTTGTTTTTTAAGTAGAGACAGGGTTTCACCAGGTTGGCCAGGCTCGTCTTGAACTCCTGACCTCAGGCAGTCCACCCATCTCGGCCTCCCAAAGTGCTGGGATTGCAGGTGTGAGCCACCACATCTGGCTCTGTCCAGTGAAAATTAAATCTTTCTTCCTATCTGATATTTGTCTCTCAGATCTCCTCCCCAGAGGCAATCACTATTGTCAGTTTCTTGTACATCAATCTAAAAATTATAATTAGTAGTGCGCAATGACACAGTATCAACTGGGTGTGGTATGGTGACCTTCCAAAAGGAGGCGCTACATCAATAAAGAACTTGTTAAATACGTTACTATTGGAACATCCTTACCCTGGAAGTCTATGTAGTTGTTTAAAAGGATGAGGTCAGTCTGCAAGTACTAATGGTGAAAAATTGTACAAAAAAGGGAAGAGATAGAATAGCACATGTAGTATCCTACCATTTGTATACAAAGAAGGATATATATATATATAATTTTTGGATTGATGCGCAAGAAACTGATAATAGCAATTGCCTCTGGGGAGGAGATCTGAGAGATAAAGATCAGATAGGAAGAGAGGTTGAATTTTCACTGGACAGTCATGTGCTGCATAATGACCTTTCAGTCAGCAATGGACCGGGTACATGACAGTGGTCCTATAAAGTTATAATGGAGCTGAAAAATTCCTATTGCCTAGTGACATCATAGCTGTCATAATGTCATAGAACAATTATTTTATTTAAAAAATAAATCATGTGTAGCCTAACTGCACAGTATTTATAAAGTCTACAGTAGTGCCCAGTAATGCCCGACGCCTTCACATTCACTCACCACTCACTGACTCACCCAGAGCAACTTCAAGTCCTGCATGCTCTATTCATCGCAATTGCCCTATGCAGCTATGCCACTTTTCATCTTTTATACCATTTTGTACCATAGCTTTTCTGTGTTTTTTTTTTTTTGGACGAAGTCTTGCTCTGTCTGCAGGTTGGAGTGCAGTGGCGCAATCTCGGCTCACTGCAACCTCAGATTCCCTGGTTCAACCGATTCTCCTGCCTCAGCCTCCAGAGTAGCTGAGATTACAGGCATGGACCACCACTCCCAGCTAATTTTTTTGCATTTTTTAGTAGAGACAGGGTTTTACCATGTTGGCCAGGATGGTTTTGATCTCTTGACCTTGTGATCTGCCCACCTAGGCCTCCCAAAGTGCTGGGATTATAGGTGTGAGCCACCATGCCCGGCCCCTTTTCTATGTTTAGGTATGTTTAGATACACAGATACTTACCACTGTGTTACATTTGCCTGCAGTATTCAGTACAGTCACATGCAGTATAGGTTTGTAGCCTAGGAGCAATAGGCTATACCATATAGCCTAGACGTGCACTAGTCTATACCATCTAGATTTGTTAATTACATTCTGTGATGTTCATACAATGAAATCACCAAATGCTGCATTTCTTAGAATGGATCACTGTTGTTAATTGATGCAAAACTATATTTTTGTACCATTTACAGTTTTTTAAAACACGCATATATATTTTTTTAAAAAAACAAACTATTGAAAAAGATAAAGGCTATTAGACTTGATGATTAAGGGGCTTTGGCAACTTTGAGAAAATAGGTTCAGTTGAGTCATTTGAGTATTGAGAGTGGTCAGAGAGGATACTTCAGGAAGACAAAGAATTTATCCCGAGATAGTTGAGGTTTGACGGAATAAATTTGTAATTGGTCTGTTGTGTGTGTCTATAGATACATATATATTTAATATATACTTATATATACCTTTCTCTAGTTATGGAAAGGCAATAATGGATTTTATATGGGACTGGAAATTGGCAAGTAGGATGTGACAGAAAGACATACTGTTGAGGAATTTAGAGTGCTACTAGGAGCACTTAGAGGCGAATAGAGGGTAGCCAGGGTGGAGGAAACCTGGTGAGGATTGAGGGTGAGCTAGGAGGGATGCTATTATAATGGAAATCACTTGGAGGATGTTTTGTACAGCAGGAAAAGTAATTGAATAACAGGAATAATGTCCATTTTAGAGGTGCAGATATGGAGGCAATAACTTTTACCTACTATTCAGCAGATTAATAGAAAATTACAAGATTTCAGCTACAAGGCATGTAATTCTATTTTATTGTAGCCGGTAGAGAAAAAACTGTTTAAAGCTGATTTTGTATGCTCAGGTTTTACCAAATGAGAAATAGTAGAAATAGTAGGCTAGCTTGACATAGTGCCCACTTTTCCATTATAGAATTTTGTTTTTCTGCAAAGGAGGTTTTTCCATCAAAGGAGTAACTTTAGAGACAAAATCAAGAGTGGGCCTAATCAAAATTCTTCATATTATATTTGAATAAAACAGTAAGTGTGACTTAAGACAACCCGAGGAAGATGGAATCACCCCACAATGGTTATTTCATCGTAATTCCAGATGAGTTCTTGGTAACCCACCATAAAGTGTTTCTGGAGGTAATTAAGACCTAGTCTATGGTATCTCATGGTTGAAGTATATCATGTGGTGTATCATGTGGTTGGAGCTACACTAAAGTGAAATAAATCAATGTTTGGCCCTAAAGATGCTATGGTCTCTTGATCACAGCTAAATCCCTGACAAGCTACAAATGTCTAAGGTCATCCTTGAACCTGATTTTGTAAGATTACGCTGTAACTGAACCTGCCCATGGGGCAATGAGTCTGGTGTTTCTTTTGATGGTAGGTCAAGCCAGATTCGGGACTAGTTGAGAAACTGTCCTTATTATGGCTCATACATGAAAGCATGCTTCTAAACTGGATTTAAGGTATGCTTCCTGAAAAAAAAAATGCAGAAAATCATAAGACTAACAAAAATAAAAATGCTAGTATACTTTTAAATGTATGGCATTTTAAGATAAGTTGTTGAACAAAAGTAAACAAAATCAAACTCACTAAGTGGAAATATTCACCTCTTAAGGGTTTAGAACATAGCTTTGTTTTTTTTAGTATCCATAGAACTTATCTTTGTTTGGAGTTAGGTAGAAAAAGACAATGAAGTAGTTAATATTTGTGCAGGGTTATTTTTTGTTGGTTAACTTGAAGCATTAAAAAAAAAAACTGGTAAACCAGTTAAATGATTTTGAAACCCTCAATTTTTCTGCTTTTGGGCAAGAACTGAGCCACTTACAGATAGACTTGTCTGTCCTCCAGAAAAGACATAGATTATAATACCTTTGGGCTGTATGATCGAAGTTAAATATGACTTAAAAATACTAGTTTTTAAAATGAAAAAGTAATACATACTCATAGAAATTTCAAAAAGGTGTTGAATGAAAAATGAGTCTTGTCTTTGAAACACAATTTCTTATTTCTGATTTCTTATGTATTGTATAGAAAAAGAAATATTCTAGACAGGGAATAACGAATGCTGGTGAGGATATGAAGAAAAGGGAACTCTCATACACTGTTGGTGGGAATGTAAATTAGTACAACCACTATGGAGAACATTTTGGAGGTTCCTCAAAAAACTAAAAATTGAGCAACCATATCATCCAGCAATCTGATTGCTGGGTAGATACCCAAAAGAAAGGACATCAATATATCGAAGAGATATCTGTACTCTCATGTTTGTTGCAGCACTGTTCACAATAGCTAAGATTTGGAAGCAACCTAAAGTGTTCATCAACAGATTAATGGATAAAGAAAATACGGTACTTATACACAAGAGAGTACTATTCAGCCACAAAAAAAGAATAAGATCCTGTCATTTGCAACAACATGAATGGAACTGGAGGTCATTATGTTTTTGTTTTTTTTTATTTGAGATGGAGTTTTGCTCTTGTTGCCCAGGCTGGAGTACAATGGTACGATCTTGGCTCACTGCAAACTCCACCTCCCAGATTCAAGCGATTTTCCTGTCTCAGCCTCCCAAGTAGCTGGGATTACCCATGCCCAGCTAATCTTGTATTTTTAGTAGAGACGGGGTTTCTCCATGCTGGTCAGGCTGGTCTTGAAACCCTGACCTCAGGTGATTCGCCCACCTCAGCCTCTCAAAGTGCTGGGATTACAGGCATGAGCCACTGAACCTGGCCTGAAGGTCATTACGTAAAGTGAAATAAGCAAGGCACAGAAAGACAAACATCACATGTGCTCACTTATTTGTGAGATCTAAAAACCAAAACAATTGAACTCATGGACATAGAGAGCAGAAGGTTGGTTTCCAGAGGCTGGGATGGATTGTGGGGGGCCGGGGGGAAGGTAGGGATGGTTGATGGGTACAAAAAAATAGAAAGAATGAATAAGACCGAGTATTTAATAGCACAACAGGAAGACTATAGTGAATAATAACTTTATTTTACATTTTAGTATAACTAAAAGATTATAATTGGATTGTTTGTAACACAAAAGATAAATGCTTGAGGGGATGGATACTTCATTTTTCATGATGTAATTATTATGCATCATATGCATGTATCAAAACATCTTATGTACCCTATAAATATATACACCTACTGTATACCCACAAAAATTAAAATAAAAAATTTTAAAAGGAAATATTCTATTACATAAGCATAAGCAGGTGTGTGTGTGTGTATATATATATTCCTTAAAAATACAAACTGGACCATGAGTTCTTGCTAAACAATATATGTTAGAGATCTTTTCTTATTGTTAGACATAAAACCACCTCACTCTAACAATTGCATAGGATTTTTTTTTTTTTTGACAGAGTCTTGCTCTGTTGCCCAGGCTAGAGTGCAGTGGTATGATCTCCGCTCACTGCAACCTCCACCTCCTGGGTTCAAGTGGTTCTCATGCCTCAGCCTCTGAGTAGCTGGGATTACAGGTGCCTGCCACCACGCCCAGCTAATTCTTGTATTTTTAGTAGAGACAGTATTTCACCATGCTAGCCAGGCTGATCTCGAACTCCTGACCTCAAGTGATCCACTTGCTTCACCCTCCCAAAGTGCTGGGATTACAGGTGTGAGCCACTGTGCCCAGCCTGCATAGGATTTTAAGTATGCATACCTTCTCATTTATTTGGCCAATATCTTATTTATGGATACAATTTTTTCTAGTCATTTACTTTCTCAAGCAATGTTGCAACAAATATCTTTTCACATAAGTCTTTGTGTACAAGTTCAAATATATAGCTTGGATACATTTATAAAAATAGACTTGTTGGGTCAGAGGGTATGAGTATTTGTATTTTATAGATACTGGGAAATTGCTCTCTAAGTATGTTTGCAATCTCATCAATAGTGTTTGAGAGTGCTTGTTTCTTCACAACTTTGTCCACACAGTGTATTATTGTTTTGACCTTTGGTAATTGGAGAGAGAAAACTTTTTTCATTTACATTTTTAAAAATTGTAAGTACCATTGAGAATTAATACTTCTTAAAATTATAAATTAGTAATGAAACAGAATTTTCTAAAGTCATATCTCACTTTGTCTCTCTTTGGGGCAAAGGATCCCAGATAATTTACTGTTCTAGAAAGAAAATTTAATTCTGTCACTAGGGTTCTTACAAAATATGTAACCATAAACTATTTTAATAAGAGACAGTTTCATAGATAGGTTTCATTTTTCAAAAAAAGGGGAAGAAACACCATTCTGTGGCTTGATGTGGCTTTGTCAGTTATTGCCTCTCCACTTCCCGGGACTTCCCACTGCCTCTTGAGCACAAATCAGACTTGAGCGAAAACAACTCTTTTTCCATGGGATCAGTTATAAAAAGAATGGCTTTGCAATGAGCAGCTTAGTCTCCTGGTCTCATCTGTGAAAGGCTTGTGAAAATTTCCGGAAAGAGCACTGACTGGCTTGTTCATCTCTCTGGTCAATTCCTGGGATTCTGCCGGATCGAATGAGCAGATTGGTTAGTGAAGGTAAGAAAAAGAAGGCAAAGGGCCCTACAACTCTGCTATTATTTCTTGTCATTTGTCTTCCACACTTTCTTAGCCCTTTATCACCAGAGCGCAGATTTATTCTTATGACATCTAAAATGCTTTTCTAGCTTACCATATGAGTGGCAAGTGGGAGTTTAAGCAATCATTCATGGAGTCGGGGAAAAAAAAAAGAGAAATCAAGCCCAATATTTCCTTTTCTTACCTCCTTATGTCCACATTTTAACATTTCTAAAATACATATATTTTTTACCTACAATTTTTAACTGGTCTGTTCAAATATTTATTGTATGATTTTTGCAGTCCTCTTTCACTAATTGCTACACTGGTTTAGCTTCTGCATTTTTAAAAGAAGGCCAAAAAACCTAAGTAGGATTTTGCAGGAAAAACACAGCTCTTGAATTCAGTTATGGTGATGCAGTTTTAGAGACGAACACAATCACAGTCATTTCCAATTGGATTTGACTCTCAATTATTCAGTTCAGCAAGCTTGAGTGTTTTTCTGTGTGCCAGGATGTATTCAAAATGAATACGATCTATAGTGAAGATGTCGAAAAGACTTTCATATGGGTGATTTGGGGAAAGCCTCCCTTTTCGTATTAAAGATAGCACATGTACGAGTGGACTTTTGTTTGAATTATCTTTAGACTCACTCAAATATTCTTTGTCTTGTACATATGAATCTGTGCTTAAATATAGACCTGGTTGGGACAGAATATTTATGTTGATATTTTTATAACTTTTCTTCCATAGGTCAGTGTGAGAAGATCGTTTCTGAGCTTGAGAAGCTTCTGGAGGATTGAAGAGTATTTGAAGTCTGTGTCAAACATCCGTATCACAAGGGGAATTTTGGAGATATTGAAAGGTAGTACACTTCTTCTGTTATCTCAGAGCAAAGTGATGGTTGAAGTATTTGTATCAAGTCACTGAAACATTTCCCATCACATATGTAATGATTATTTTAGATACATAAGATATTGTCTAGGCTCTTAATAAATATTATACAATGTAAATATGCCTTCATTAACTAAATATGGTTATTTCCCCTCCTAATTTTTATTTAGAAACGTTTCAAATCTATATAAAAATTGAAAGAATAGTACAACGAACATGCATATTTCCACCATGTATGTTAATCAGTGGAATCATTTTGCCGCACTTACTTTCTGTCTTGCTTTGTCTTTCTCTACCTCTGTCTTTTTCCATATATATATATATATATATATATATACACATACACATACATATATGCACAGTTTTATGCACAGTTTTTTTCCCTGAATGGGTTGAAAGTATGTTGCTGACTTTAGGACACATGTCACCCCTAAATTCTTGAGCACGTATCTCCTAAAAATAAGGACAGTCTTCTGTAACACAATTACAATACCACAGAAACATAACATTGACACAATACTATTATCTAATACGAGACGCACATTCAAATTTTCCCAATTATCCACACGTCCTTTAGAGCTTTTTTATTTTTTTAAATCTGGAATCTGATCAAAATCATGCATTGAATTTGTAGTTGTCATGCCTACAATTAAGTAAATGTTAATGATAATTGGCGTAATTAACATAATTAACAATTATAACACCAAGGAAATTTAATATCAATATAATACTAATATGATAGATTTCTTATTTTTTCAGTCCTCCCATTTTGCATCAAAATACGTTGAAAGTAATTTTAAAAAATCCATAAGATTTAATTTTTCAATTTGTGATATATCAAGGAGTATGAAGAAAAATACAAACTATGACAAAAGTATATTTACTAATATTTCTGCATGGAAGTTCACATCTTCCGAAGTAAGAGAATTCACACATCAGATAGTCTTTGGAAGTAGCCATTAACTTTGATCCTAAAGTCTAAGCAGAACCAAACACAAAATTATTTATTTTCTTGGTAATATTAATATGAAGAAAAGAGGATTTTAATTTATGATTGTGTTATCTTAGCCATCAAGTTATACTTTCAGAAATTAATTTGTTAAATAAGAATCACTTCATATTTGATAGAAGAATAGATAATCCCAAATTATATGATCTGTAACAGAAATTGAAATATTAATGAGCAATATTTTAGACCATTCATCAATCAATTCAATACAAGTTGAAATAATAGGGAGATAATCTCAGGTGTGTGATTAAGTGATTATTTCCAGCTCTAAAGAACAGGTATTTTTAAAGATAAGAGGAAGGAAACTGCAGATGCTATTTTATACAGGGAGGCCTTTCGTTTTAGATAAAGTTCTTGCATCATTCACTGAAAAAAAAATAGAACATGTAATACAGATTTGGTTACATTATCATAATTAAATCATGAACAAAACAATATTCAAGTTTTTCAGTGATCATTTTTCAGCAATTTATCTGCAAGGCCCCAAGTCAATAAGGTCTTAAAAAGTTTAGATTGGAATTATGGGATTTAGATTTTATATTATAGGGTAATATAATATAGAGGTGAAGAAATGAAATACAGGATTTTGAGTTTTGAGGGTATTAAAAAATAACAAGTGACCTACATATAGTCTTAACAAGAGAGTTCACTTTCTAATTTGAGGACAAACATAAATTGGCTCGTTTAATTGGAAAATTAAAAAAAATAATGTGCTAATGAGTGTCAATGAAAACAATCTCAAGCATTGCTGGTGAGAGAATAAATTGATCCAAGCTACTTGAAAGGAAATTTGGCAATAGCTTTGATCCGGTAATTCTGCTGCTCCAAATCTGGCCTGTGGAAATACTCACAGAGGCAAAAATAATTACACATAGTGGAAAAGCAAGACAAACCTCAGTGCCCGTCAAGAGAAATGATTTACTAAACTAAGATGTGTCTTTAGATGTACTATTTCAAAACTGTTAAAAGATTTATCTATATAAGCAGACATGTTGACAGGTAGAAGGCAAACTGCACCCCAGCTAGCTAGGTTCAAGATCTTCCATGAAACAGCAGATAACAGATGTTTTCTTGTCTATAATTCCAAGATGTTATAGCCCATGATGGTGGAAAGCAGTCCAATCCCATTGCCACCATTTGTGTGTGGTCACCAGAAGTTTTTGCGTCCATCTCAATCCAGCCTCTTTGGGTGCCTTAGTTCGCACACCTCCAAAATGTTCTTCAAGAGGCAGGATCTGTTTTGCTTCATCATCCAAAATTTCCACACTCTCCACCAAGCCTCAATCTTGTTTTCCTTTTGCTCGTGTCAATTTTTCCTTCTTTCCAAAGACTATTCTAGTGATTTATCTTTTCCGTTTTATCAAAGTTTCATGCAATCCTGATGAACACCTTGAGGTAGGGGAGAGAAGAACCTAGAATCCTTTTCTAATTCAGATGCAAGGATTCTGAATAGATGGCCAAGGGATCTGAAATGTTAACATATGAGATGAGATTTGAAGGTTATGGGTGGTGGACCAGGGGATGGATAGGGAACCAGAACTCTCAGGACAGAAGACAAAAAACGCACAAATCTTTGGGATAGGCATGGGCTCGGGTGAACTGGGAAGGGATCAGCATGGCTGGAGTCCTGGGTCCTGTGGGGAACAGGCAGAGATGAAATTAGGAAGACAGACAAGAAGCACAAATCACAGGCCTACACTGTATGGACTTTATCCCTGAGGTGATGGGAAGTGGTTTGTATTGAAACAGGGGATCTGTATTATTATTATCATTATTATTATTTTTTGAGCCAGAATCTTGTTCTGTCGCCCAGGCTGGAGTGCAGTGTTGGGATCATGGCTCATTGAACCTCTGCCTCCTGGGTTCAAGCAATTCTCCTGTCTCAGCCTCCCGAGTAGCTGGGATTACAGGTTCATGTCACCACACCCGGCTAACTTTTGTATTTTTAGTAGAGACAAGGTTTCACCATATTGGTCAGGCTGGTCTCAAACTTCTTACTTCAGGTGATCCACCCACCTCGGCCTCCCAAAGTGCTGGGATTACAGGCATGAGCTACCACGTTCAGCCTGTAATATTAAATAACCCTGTAGAAGATGGTTGTAATATTAAAGATGAGGTGATGCCAGACTATAGCAGAGGCATGGTTTAGGAAAATGTTCATATGGTTAGAATAAAAAACAAGAGAAGGCCGGGCACGGTGGGTCACGCCTGTAATCCCAGAACTTTGGGAGGCCAAGATGAGTGGATCATGAGGTCAGGAGATCGAGACCAGCCTGGCCAACATGGTGAAACCCTGTCTCTACTAAAAATACAAAAGTTAGCTGGGTGTGGTGGCGCACCCCTATAGTCCAAGCTACTAAGGAGGCTGAGGCAGGAGAATCGCTTAAACTCGGGAGGCCAAGGTTGCAGTGAGCCGAGATTGTGCCACTGCACTCCAGCCTGACGACAGAGTGAGACTCCATCTCAAAACACACACACACACACACACACACACACACACACACACACAAAACAAAAAAACCCAGAGGATAAATCAGTTGTATTCCTCAAAGATATATGAGCATTGATACATAATTGGGACATATGTGTAGTCATCTGGGCCACCCCTGTGGGGCGAGTGCTGGCTTTCCCCTGGAGCCTTTCTTTCTGCTCTTCATTGCACCTTCCTTATTTTGTTTGGCAAGTGCTGTTGTTACTACATGGAATCAGGGCTGATACCCTTTTCTTGGAAGGACTAATTGCTTGTTATTATGACTGCGTGATATTAACAGCTCACTGTACAATAGTGTGATATGTTCTAAGAACAGAACACACACTTTGGAGTTTGTAAACTTGGGCTTGAATCTTGCCTGTAAGTACTTAGTAGCTGTGTGACCTTGGAAGGGTATTTATCATATCTAAAACTCAGTTTTCTTATTTGGAAAATGTAGATTACGATAAAGAACAAAAAAATTAAAAGATTTAAGAAAGATATTATCATATCTAGATGATGATAATACTTAATGTGCAGTGTTGTTGGGAGGTTAGAGGCTATGTCTGGAAAGCACGTGGCATACAGTTGTCATTATTATGATGCCTACTCCATTTATTGCATCTGCTTTTTGACTCAGGTCAAGGTAGGCAAGCCACAGCCCAGAACCAAATTGGCCCCCTGCCTGTTTTTGTAAACTTTAGTAGGAGCACAGACACAGTCATTTGTTTACACATTGTCTATGATTACTTTTCTGCTATGCTAGCAGGGTTGCAACAGAGTTTCTATGACTTGCAAAGTCTAAAATATTAACTCTCTGGCCCTATATAAAAAAAGTTTGCTGATCCCTAACTTAGGTTTTTTACATGTTTCCCCTTATAAAGTTCTTCTCTCTTTAGGTTTTTCCCTTTGACTTCCATGCTTGTGTTGTTTAGATGTAAATTAAAAGAGTGTCCTTTGATCAGCATACTCAAAGGATACAAAATTACAGTTATATAGAAGGAATAAGTTCAAAAGGTCTCTTGTACAGCATGGTGACCATAGCTGATGACATATCATATTCTTGAGAAATGATAAGAAACTGAATGTATAAGTATTCTCACCACAAAAATAACTGTGAAGTAATATATATGTTAATTAGATAGATTTTGCCATTTCACAATGTCTACACTTCAAAATATATTATACATGAGAAATTCATATAGTTTTATCTGTCAGTTTTTAAAAGATAAATCTGAAAAAATGTGTTGATGTGAAGAAGTGATGACAACAGCTTTCTGGAAAACTGTGTAAATCCTTGTCTAGAAAGAACTTACATTGCAGTTTCTTCTGAAAAGCAAGTAAATGATTTAACACAGCACTGCACTTTAGCACATATTTCTAAGTTGTGAATTTGCACATAGGTTAATTTTGGCATTCCCCTATCTGGTAATGATTAATATGGGCTAAATTTGCCTACAACATCTCCTCTGCAAATGTTCTCAGGTGTCTTTTCCTTCACAGTTAGCCAATCAGACAGAATTTTATACATTATATATATATATATTTTTTCTAAATATACATAATATATGTAGCTTTACATATACATAGCTTTATTTAGTTAGCTTCTCTAAGATGAGAAACAAGAATTCAAGTGACAAAAAATATCATTGAACAATTGAAGTCATCCATTGGGTTAAATTTTTGTGTCTCAGATGAAATCAAATATGTTAACATTTGTTTGAAGTGTACCTTTTATATAACTTTGAAGAGATCCAGTGATATCTTATTAGAATTTCAAAAGTAATGAAAATTATTAGGAAAAATTCCAACAATCAGTCAAAATAAACCCGATTAACTTTTCTTGATTTCTCTAGTCTAAAAATTTAGGATATTGTGATGTGCAATGCTGTCTTTATTCTAGCGGTGCATTAAAGGATGCAGTAATGGGCCCTCCTCTTTTTTTTGAGACAGACACTTGCTCTGTCTCCCTGGCTGGAGGGCAGTGGCCCAATCTCTGCTCACTGAAACCTCTGCTGCCCATGTTCCAGTGATTCTCCTGCTTCAGCCTACCGAGTAGCTGGAATTACAAGCACTTGCCACCACGCCCAGATAATTTTTTGTATTTTTAGTAAAGATGGGGTTTCACCATGTTGGCCAGGCTGGTCTCGAACTCCTGACCTCAGGTGATCTGCCCGCCTTGGCCTCCCAAAGTGTTGAGATTACAGGCTTGAGCCACCGCATCCTGCTTAATGCCCCTGCCCCCTCTTTTTTTTTTGAGACGGAGTTTGGTTCTTGTTGCCCAGGCTGGAGTGCAATGGTGCGATCTCGGCTCACCACAACCTCAGCCTCCCGGGTTCAAGCAAGTCTCCTGCCTCAGCCTCCCAAGTAGCTGGGAATATAGGTATGAGCCATCATGCCCGGCTAATTTTGTATTTTTAGTAAAAGCAGAGTTTCTCCATGTTGGTCAGGCTGGTCTCAAACTCCCGACCTCAGGTGATCTGCCCGCCTCGGCCTCTCAAAGTGCTGGGATTACAGGCATGAGCCACTGCGTCCGGCCTTGAATGGGCCCTTTTAAGCGCATTAAAGTGGAAGATGAATTGAAACAAAGGGCCCAAACTAGGAAATTAAAGTAACTATGAAGATTTAAGTGTGTTAATGTATGTGTTTTTATTTATAAGTTTTATGTGTTATTACTCTGCAAAGCTTTAGAAAGGTCTTTTAAAAGCCTCCTTAGTGTGCTCTCTGCTGCCCTCTGCTGCTAATTTTCAGAAATTAATTTTGATTCCTATTAATGCTTACTTAACTCTCTTCATAATCTCGTTCAAATTTAGTTTGATGGTACTCTAGACATAATTTAATCCCACATTATCAATTTACAGATGAGAAGTTGAGTCTCTGAGAGGTTAAGAACATGAACTTGGGCTCTTTGTTTCCTGACTGCTGGTGATTTTGGACACATTACTCAATTTTGTCATCTGTAAAACGAGCATAATAACAAGTTTTTGTGATGATCAATTAGTTTAGTACACAAAAAGCACTTAGAATATTATCTGGGTTGTAGCTAGTACTATGCTAGTTATTTTACAGATTTGGCAATAACTAAACTAAAATCACCGCTAGTGACAAGATCAGAGCTAGAACTCCTGTCTCTTAAATACTAGTGCATGCTCTCTGTCTCTCTCTGTCTCTCTCTGTCTCGCTTTCTCACTCTCTCTCTCTCCATATATATATGTGTGTGTGTGTGTGTTTACGTACACACACATATATATTTTATATACAATACTCCCTGTTTGGTTAAGTGTGAAGGAAAAGACACCAGAAGACATGTGTAGATGAGATGTTCTAGGTAATATACATATATTATATATATATATATTATATATATATATATTATATATATATATAATATATATTATATATATATATTATATATATATATACACACCACATATATATATTGCCTGAATGAGTATAAAATTAAATTTTACCTTTGAATGTAGATTTTCTAAATGTGACTTGTTTAATGCATTCAAAGCTCTTGTAGTCTTTACAAAGCCCTTGCTGCTCCTACCTCCTTGTACTGTTCCAGGTGGGCTCCTCACAGAAGTAGTTCCAAATGCTAGAAAGCTCCTCAAGCCCCCAGTATAAGTTCCTACTGCCTGCAAGTGGAAGGTGACTTCACTGGGACTTTAAATGATTTCTCTAATGGGCTGCCTACCTGAATCTCCAATGGACAATTACACACTTGCACCGAGACAGTCTGTCTCTTGTCAGGCTCAAGAAGAGCTAAGCTAAACCCATTGCTTCCTTCCCAGCTCCTCCTCCTGATCTTCCCATTTTGGTCAACCATGGTGCCATTTCCCCTGCATACCCACACTCAGAGTTACTTTTGGCTCCTCTCTCTCCTTCACTTCCATGTCTGGGAGTCTTGCTCTCTCAAATTCATTTCTTCTCTTTCTTTTCTCCTACCTCCCTCCTGGCTCCTGTGCCAGTCATCTCAGGCTGGGATGAATCCAGCAGCCTCTGAACTTGGGTCCTTAACACCAATCTAACTCTGCTGAAATAAATTTTGCACTTTACTGCTATATTACATAATGAGGTGAATCAACTTCCTTACCTCTCAGAATGTTGTATTGTCTATAGGATAAATCAAATATAGTCAGTCTTGCATGTCCCAACTTACCTCCCTGACCTGAACTTATCTCCCACTCCTCCCTCCCAGGAATCTTTTCCTTTTCCTGGGTACATGTCCATCCCTAGAAACCAGGATGTACTTTCTGCTTTTCCATCATTGGATCCACTACTTTACTGGTCTATCTTGGGCCCTACACATCAGAACGATAGGGTTCTTACTCTGCCAGAATTAACATACCAACAAACCTCTCAGTTGACAACAAATAGGAAAAGGGCCCCATTACTGTACTCAAAATAAAATTCTAGTCCCTTTTCCTTCATTGTTATGAAGGAGTGTGGAGATTATCTGGAGTACTTATAAACCTCAGCCGCATACAATGAAAGACTTCGTTAGGGCTGATTGTTTAATATGAAGAGAAATAAGATAAATAGTGGGAGACTTGGGGTATGTCTGAATTGGGATAAGGGGTCCTAAAGGGGGGATTTGGCAAACTGGGGCAGTTCAAGAAAGGCTCTTAGGTTAGCATGACACTGACAAACAACGCTTGTACCCCACCTACATTGGTGTCTGTTACTGATCCAATATGAAATTGACAACACAAACCTCTTCACATGTGTTGCCCTTCTCTCTCTGTCTGCATTTTCCCTCTTCTCATTGCCCATCTGAATCCTTTCTGTCTGTAGGGTCAAATAAATGTTAACCTTTCACACAGTCATGTCTCTCTCTTCTTCACCCTTAGAATGTGCATTATCTTTAACCACAAACAGCTGAGCAGGAAATGCCATCTGCTTCCCCCCCACCCCCGTAGTTACTATGTATTTATTTATTTAAGACAGAGTCTCACTCTGTCACCCAGGCTGGAGTGCGTGATCTTGACTCACTGCAACCTCTGCCTCCCCAGTTCAGGTGATTCTCCTGCCTCATCGTCCTGTGTAGTTGGTATTACAGGTGCCTGCCACCACACCTGGCTAATTTTCGTGTTCTTCAGTAGAGATGGGGTTTCACCATGTTGGCCAGGCTGGTCTTGAACTCTTGACCTCAAGTGATCTGCCCACCTTGGCCTCCCAAAGTGCTGGGATTACAGGCGTTCGCCACCGTACCTGGCCCTTAGTTACTTTAAAATATTTATCTTTAGTTTTTATTTTAATTAAAAATTTAATCACAGTTATACTTTCACATAATTTGGGTCAAATTATTCTGAGAAGTTTGTTATGAAAAACTGCTGTCCTTGCCACCTTTTCCAGAAGCAACTACTTTCATCTCCCTTAACTAATTACTTGGTATTTACTATCATTTCTTTAAATAGCAGGCTTCTGTTGCAACTTTTGGATTTTTCAGTTTGGGGCATTATTTCTTGACTTGTCATCACGAGGAGGAGGATTTAGCTCTCCTTCCTCCCCTGGCTCCACCAAGTATATACAACTCTGTCCCTTTCCTCTCACTATGTGGAGTGGCCGCCTAGTCTGGACTCACAGGCAAATGCCTAGAATGATTTTTATTGGTATCACTGTACTACATGTGATAAAATAGTATGTTATACAGACATAATATTCTGCTATATATGATAAAACTATTTTTATCTTTGTTTACTGACTTTATGGTCACTCTGTGTTTATATTTTAAGTTAAGTTAGCTCCATTTTCAGTGCTTTATATTATCATGTGCTATATTATCATGACTATATGAAAGCTATTTATAACTCAGCCACGTAGTAGACCATGGGGTTTTTTTTGTTTTGTTTTGCTTTGCTTTTTTGTAACACCCAACTTTTTTTTTTTTTTTTTTTTTTTTTTTTTTTTTTTTTTTTTTTTTGAGACAGGGTCTCCCTCTGTTGCCCAGACTGGAGTACAGTGGCACAATCACAGCTCACTGCTGCCTTGAACTTCTGGGCTTAAGCCATCCTCCCACCTCAGCCCCCCAAGTAGCTGTGACCACTACGCCTGGCCAATTTTTAAATTTGTTGTAGAGATAGGATCTCCCTATATTGCCCAGGCTGGTCTCAAACTCCTTGGTTCAAGCGATCCACCTGCTTCAGCCTCCCAAAGTGCTTGGATTGCAGGCATGAGCCACTGTCCCTGGCTTTACTGCTACACAACTTTTAAAATTACGATTCAAGGTTATAATTGTCTAGATCTGTGATGTCTACATGGCAGCTACTAGCCAAATGTGGTTATTTAAATTAAATTAGATTTAAATAAAATTAAAATTTCAGTCACAGTAGCCACATTTTAAGCGGCTATTGGCTATCATATTAGAAAGCACAGATATCGGACATTTTCATCACTTCAAGAAGTTCTATTGGATAGCACTTTTGTCACCTCAGAGATGACCTAAGAGAATGCACAATTAAAATGAAACTATCTTTACAATTTTTCTTTGAACAATTCACACAGGCATTCTAGACTTCTCCAAATAGAGGCATTTAAAAAACTTTAAAAGAAATTCTATATCATCCTTGTTTCAAAATAATGAATCAAACAAAAAAAGTCTCAAATAAGTATTCTAGTCCCATTTCATTACCAAACATCTAACAGTTTATGCTCTGGCTTTATCTTTTTTTTTTTTTGAGACAGAGTCTCACTCTGCCACCCAGGCTAGAGTGCAGTGGTGAGATCTCCGCTCACTACAACCTCCACCTCCCGGGTTCAAACGATTCTCCTGCCTCAGCCTTCCAAGTAGCTGGGATTACAGGAATGCGCCACCATGCCCACCTCATTTTTGTATTTTTAGTAGAGATGGGATTTCACTATGTTGGCCAGGCTGGTCTTGAACTCCTGACCTCAGGTGATCTGTCCACCTCGGTTTCCCAAATTGCTGAGATTACAGGCTTGAGCCACTGCGCCTGGCCTGGTTTACCATATTTTGATAGCTCCTTTCTGACATCCCTTGAAAGGAATACAGAAACAAATTACTTAGATGTTACTTTAGTATGCAAAAAATAACTGGCATAGTATGATATGACAGCAATCAACCAATGATAAATTGCAATTATAGGCCGGGTGCAGTGGCTCACACCTGTAATCCCAGAACTTTGAGAGACCAAGGCAGGTGGATCACTTGAGGTTGGGAGTTCGAGACCATCCTGGCCAACATGGTGAAACCTCGTCTCTACTAAAAATACAAAAATTAGCTGGGAGTGGTGGTGCGCATCTGTGGTCCCAGCTACTTGGGAGGCTGAGGCATGAGAATCACTTGAACCCGCGAGGTGGAGGTTGCACTAAGCCAAGATCACACCACTTCATTCCAGCCTGGGCAAAAGAGTGAGACTGTCTCAAACAAACAAACAAAAAAACTAAAGAAAAACAAAACTGCAATTATAATTAGCAGTCTTTAGCATTTAAACATTTTATAATGTCGCCTTCACTATTTTCTAAGTCTTTGCTGTCCCATAGAGTAGTCATGTGGCAATTAAAATTAATTAAAATTAAATTAAATTAAAAATTGAGTTGCCTTAGCCATATTACAAGTGCCCAATAACTACATGTGGCTATTGGCTGCCATTTTGGACAACACAGATATAGATCATTACATCATCCCGGAAAGCTGTGTTGGACAGTGCTGGTCTAGATTTTTCATGTGCTTAGCTTTTCAAATTTATCCCGAAAGTTCATAGTCAATTATCTAAATTGTATTTAGTGATGGTCAGACCTTTTCAGTTGTCTTCAATTTTATCTTTAGCTTCAGGAGACTTCCGATCTGTTCTAATCAGCCTGGTTGCCTTTTAAGCCTGTTACAAATGCAGCTTTCATCCTGGAATGTCTTTTTACTGTCATCATGGGTAGGTCTCCTAGTCACAACTCCCGGGCCTACACAAAAAATGGGGAGCCTCAGTCTTCAGCCCTTCTGTCTTCTTTTCCAAGTCCTGGCTACCCTTTACATTCAGCCCATACACCTAAGCTCTGTCTACAGCCCTAGCTAAAAACCACCTCTTCATCATCTTTTGGGTTTAGGGGTGTGTGCATGTTCAGTCCCCCTAAGTCTGCCCTAATCATGATGGATTTGGGGATTAGCCTGTGCAGACTCTGTAATTGGGTCTGCAATCTGAGCAGGGAATGGTGAGGTCCTGAATACCAGGAGTGTGAGTTAGAAGGCAGCAGTATAGAGGCTGGGTGGCCTCCCATCATGTTGGACTCTAGACCTCCTTTTCCTGTTGGGAGAGGTGCAACTGAAGGAGGGGCAGAGTGGGACCCTTTAGAGTTGCAGGTTTCAGAACAAGGGCTCAGGCTATCCCAGTTTAAGGGCTGTTTGTTTCTCTCCTGTGCTGGATTTCTTGTTTCCTATATTCTTTGTCTCCATTTTATTGTTTTACTTACTCCTTTCAGTGGAGCACATATTCTTTTGACTTTCTGAGAAACGTGCTTGGAAAATCAGTTATTTGAGACTTATAACCTAAAAGTATCTTTATTATATCCTCATAATTGATAACTTGGTCATAAAATTCTAGGTTGAAAATAACTAGTAGAATGAAAATTCAGAATTTGTAGACATTTTTTCATTGTATTGTTTTTTATATTGCTGTTGAGAAGTCTGAAGATTCTGGTTCTTGGTCTTTTTTTGTGACTCTTTTTTTTTTTCATTCTGGAAGCCTATAGGAACTTCTTTTTGTCCAAAGTGTTCTATCATTTCACATTCGTGTAAGGAGGTATAGGTCTATTTTCACTCACTAATTTGATAACTTATGTCCTTTCATTCTGGGAAATATTCTTAAATTGTGTCTTTGAACTTTTCCCCAATTTTCTCTGGTCTCTCTTTCTGAACATCCTATTTAGATAATAGATATCCTGGACTGGTCCTCTTTAATTTTTTTTTCCATCTTGTAATTTTGTTCTGCTTTCAAAATAATAATTTGCCTTAACTTTTTAAGAATATTGATGATAGAATCTGCCACCTCCTTCACGCTGTTCTAAGTTTGTTTCCTCCAAATGACATATAGAGGAATTTAAGTCAGATTGGCTATTGGCTTTTCCCATGTGTATTAGTCCGTTCTCATGTTGCTGTAAAGAACTGCCTGAGACTGGGTAATTTATAAAGGAAAAAGGTTTAATTGACTCAGTTCCACAGGGCTGAGGAGGCCTCAGGAAACACAATCATGGTAAGGCAATTCCACACAGGGCAGCATGAGAGAGAATGAGTGCTCAGAGAAGGGGAAAACCCCTTATAAAACCATTGGATCTCGTGAGAACTAACTCACTCTCAGGACGAGGGAACCACCTCCATGATTCAATTAGCTCCACCTGGCCCCTTCAATGACACGTGGGAACTACAATTCAAGATGAGCTTTGGGTGGGGACACAGCCAAACCATATCACCACGGCTCTTGTAAAATTCAGTTTTCTCAGGTCTCCTAAGTCATTAAATCCTCATTCTTCTGCTTCCTTGTTATTGTGCTGGTTTCTTCTCCTGTTCTTTTTGTGTGTGTGTGAATTCTATCTTTTGAAAAACAATTTATTGTTTTGGTGAAGTTTGGAAAGGAAAAAAAAATACATGCATGTGGCTATTCTGCTATCTTTCCTAGGGATCCTTGCTTTCTTCAACTTCAATTGGATATCTTTTTTGAGCTCACATTCGTTCTCCAGAGTGGTGGGAAGGTACTCACTGTCAATCAGGATTTCCTCAGTCACTTCAGGGCTCCCTCCTCCTTGGACGTGCCTCTAAGTTTTAGATTGTTTATATAAAACCATAGGGTCAGCTGAGGATGGGAGTGGGTGGGGGATATCTTTGGTTGTCATCATGTAGCCATACTGGTATCCATGGCAACTTATCATTCATCTGGTCCCTGGTTTGTAGTCTATGGAGATCATGTCTGCAATCTTTCCATCCCAACTCTAGGTCTTCTCCAGGATTTCAGGCTCTCAGCAGCATGTTGATGAGCAGACTTGACGAGGCAGCCTCATGCCGGCCTGCCCAGGTGATCCATGTGGCTGCCTCTCCTTCTGCTCCCGCACCATGCTGGGCATGAGATAATTTTGCAAACTTGTCTACTCTTGGTTCCCAAATCTCTCTGGAGACATACTTTTTCCCTCCAAGGGAGACTCAGGCTACTGAAGTTTATTATTAGTGCATAAATATTATGCCTTAAGTCCTTCATGGTTCTAGATTCTGAGGTGTAAAAGCTCAGGTTATGGTTTCTCAAAAGTCATTTCTCCCAAACGATTATTTCTGCTAGGAATTTCTAAAGCCCATTTAGTACTCAAAAGTCAACAGATCATTTTTGCTCTGATTTTCTACAATGATATTCTGAGGCCTTGAAGGTGGAATGCTCTAGCTACAGCTTGGGTGGGGGTAGGGTGTTGAGGGCCAGGAAGTAACTGCATCCCTATTAGGTCTTTATGATAGACCTTTCTCTGTTTCTTATCTTTCCATGTAGGTAAATTTGGCCTTTTCACCTCGATATTAGGTTTGAGGGAAGAATTTCACATAGATTTTTAAGAAAAGGGCAACTTTTTAAATTTTTATTTTTATAAGTATGTTCAGCATACAGTAATTACTTCATGGTTTGTTGAAGACCTTTAGCTTAGTATCTTTATGGTACATAACTGTGCCCAGAATATAGTAAACATTTAAAAAGTTGAGATTTGCTAAATAAACCAAGAATAGTTCCAAAAGAGAAAATAAACATTTACAATCTTACCCTTATGCAATTTTTTTAAAAAGCGAAACATTTTATTTATCTGGGAAACAATAATTACATGAATGTAAAAGAGATGTTAAAAAAATTTAAAAGGACCTTTATGTATGGTTAAAAATAGTCTTCCTTTTCTTATTTGACGTTTCAATTTCAGGCTCAAGTTGACAGGTCTGTTTCAGAAGCCTAGCTCCTGAGGCCCAAGAGGACCAGTTTTCCTTGCTGTTGGCTCTTGCCCCAGTGCCAGGAATGCCAGTGTGTTCTGTTTTTAGAAACTGCAGCTGCTGGTTTCTAGCCTGTTCTAGCCACTCCAGACCAGTAACAATTGCTGGGGGTGGGGATGGGGAGGCAGATGTAGGGAAAGTCCATGGTCAGGAAAGCTCCTTGGTAACTAGGAGGTAAACACATCAGTTAGATACAGAGACATTTTCAGGATGTATTCTGAGAAGGGAGAGGGATAGAGAAAGAAATTCATTCTGGGATACAAAGGCAGGGTAGGCTTTGTGGTTCTTCATGATGTGTTGAGCATGAATTAATTTCGTACCATGTTATTGTTGAAAAAACTTCAGCTCAAATTAACAAATATCTTTTGAATCTTAGTAGAAATGCCAATAACTGTGTTAGCTCCCAGGGATTCAATACAAATCAAGTAAGACACAGCACTTGTTTTCAGTAGAATTTGCCACCAATTTTCTCATTGGTTTGCTCATAAGTCACCAGCCATGATTCTCTCCAATCTGCAACTTTTAGATCCCTGTTCATTTTCTATGGGGCAGAATGTAAATGTTTTTGCCTGACAGCCAAGGCTCTTCACGATCCAATTTCAGCTGATTTTCCCAATGCCTTCTGCTTGTGCTCAGCTTCTTTGTATTTGGTGAATAGGTCATGCCACCATATTCTCTTATAACTCTGTTCCTATGGCCGGAACTACTAAGTTACTCTTTAGCATTCAGCTGAAATGTCACCTTCCCTATGACACATCCTGTGACTTCTTCCCCTTCTCCCCAGGCTAACTTAGGGACCCCCCCGTACTTCATTTGCACCTATCACTATTATATTCCTCAGTGACATAATATTGGAATTGTTTGTATCTTTTCTTTTTTCCTACAGTGGGAAACTTCCTGAAGGATGAAACTCTGTTCTTTTCATTTTTATATCCTTAGCACATGCCATATTCCTGGTACACAGTAGGCACAGAATTAGTAAGATCTTGGTGAATAAATGAAGTGAATTTATTCATTGTTCTTATTTTTGATATATCAAGTGCCAACTTCTAAAATTTCAGTGTTCTTTTTCTCCATTCTTACTCATCGATTCTCTTTCCAGAATGCTGTCAGAAGGTTATCTCAGTGGACTTGAGTACTGGAATGACATCCACTGGAGTTGTGCCTCTTATAATGAGCAGGTGGCTGAGGAAAAGGAAGAGGAATCAAATTCTGTTGCTACTCTTTCCTATTCCTCTGTGGATGAAACACAAGTCAGAAGTCTCTACGTGAGCTGCAAATCATCTGGCAAGTTTATCTCTTCAGTGCATTCAAGAGAGAGCCAACATAGCAGAAGTCAGAGAGTCACAGTGCTGCAGACAAACCCCAATCCTGTGTTTGAAAGCCCAAACTTGGCTGCAGTTGAAATATGTAGAGATGCCAGCAGAGAGACCTACTTGGTTCCATCTTCTTGCAAAAGTATTTGCAAGAATTATAATGACTTACATATTGCAGGGGGCCAGGTGATGGCCATTAATTCAGTGACAACAGATTTTCCCTCTGAGAGCAGTTTTGAATATGGCCCTTTGCTGAAGTCCTCTGAGATTCCTTTACCCATGGAGGATTCCATTTCTACACAGCCCAGTGACTTTCCCCAAAAACCTATCCAGCGGTACTCATCCTACTGGAGAATAACAAGCATCAAAGAGAAAAGCAGCTTGCAAATGCAGAAGCCTATTTCTAATGCAGTGCTGAATGAGTACCTGGAGGAGAAGGTTGAGGAGTTATATAAGCAGTACATTATGGACACCGTATTTCATGACAGTTCTCCTACCCAGATTCTGGCGTCTGAACTCATCATGACAAGTGTAGACCAAATCAGTCTTCAAGTGTCTAGAGAGAAGAACCTGGAGACCTCAAAAGCCAGAGATATAGTCTTTGGCCGTCTATTGCAAATGATGTCAACTGAAATCAGCACTCCTAGTCTCCGTATTTCTCAGTATAGCAATGTAAATCCATAGAGAGGATGCTTCCATTACTGTGTCTCATTTACTTAAACAGGAGCAACACTTTATTCATTTATTCTGAGGATGTGCAGGAGAGAGTGGTGAAGGGGAGTTAAAGGCTAGAGAAGTAAAGGTCAGCTGGAAGTCATGTGTGAATCATGGGGGAATCTCATAATATTACACTTGATGAAGGAAGATGGTAAGAGGAGCCATAAGGAATGATTTCAAAGAGAGGTGTGTACAGCAAGGAAGCAAAAATAAAAATGGTCAAGAAAGAAAAGGTGAGTTCATTTGAAGAAACACAGGAATTGAAAAAGAGATGAAACCAAAAAGCCAAAAGGTTTCAGGGTAAAGAGCTAAGAACATGTTTGTTACCCAAATAAATTCCTCCAACTAGTTTCTTCTTGAGGGAAATGGACTGTAGAAAGCTGCTATATTTGGGTAGAAAGACAGGACCAAACAGTTTTCAAAATATATGTTTATATCTCCTTTGTCTATTCTGTATCAGGTCCTTTAAAGGTATATTCTTTGTAAATATTAAAACTGTAAGAAATTATAATTGTGTTTTTATTTTTGAATGGTTACTTAGTTAGAGACACAGCCACAAAACAACTGCGCAAATCTCCTACTTCTGTTTCCTGGTAGAGATGAAGTTGTCTAAATGAAAAACACCACACAGCACTAAATCATTTAGTGATATTTTGCTGGGTATGATTTTCTTGGTATTAAGCTTCAAAAGAAATTATGAGGCCAGGCTCATGCCTGTGATCCCAGCACTTTGGGAGGCTCAGGCAGGTGGATCACCTGAGGTCAGGAGTTCAAGACCAGCCTGGCCAACGTGGTAAAACCCCGTCTCTACTAAAAATACAAAAATCAGCCGGGTGTGGTGGCAAGCACCTGTAGTCCCAGCTACATGGGAGGCTGAGGCAGGAGAATCGTTTGAACCTGTGAGGCAGAGGTTGCAGTGAGCCGAGATCACATCATTGTACTCCAGTCTAGGTGACAAGAGTGAAACTTTGTCTCAAAGGAAAGAAAGAAAAGAAATTATGAATTTTATTGTTTCCTTTTTGTTCCACTTCCTTTTCTACATGCCCTCCTGACCCGGAGCCAGGAAAGGGTCTTCTATATCCTTGAACAAGGTTACAAGCTGTAGGGTCCCATGATATCAAATTCTGTAAACTCATTCACTAGAATAGTAGCTTCCCGAGGGCTTCACTGCTCTGCATCACATCTTTCCTCTGGCTCAGGGATTGGCAAACTTTGGCCCATTGGCCGGATCTAGCCTGCTGCCTGTTTTTGAACTCCCACAAGCAAAGAATGGTTTTCCAATTTTCAAATGGTTGGAAAAAAACCCACAAAAGCAAAATAACAACGGTATTTTATAATGTGCGAAAATTATATAAAACTCAAATTCAGTGTTCATAAAATAAAGTTTTATTGGAACACAGCAGTGTCCATTTATTTATGTGTTGTCTCTGGCTGCTTTCACACTAGAATGGTAGAGTTGAGTAGAAGTGAGAGAGAATATGGCTCACCAAAGCCTAAAACCCTTACTGCCTGGCCCTTGACAGAAGTTTGCCAACCCTGCCTAACAGAAGTGTGTTTTCCATGTAGTAGTTGCTTGCCTTAATTCAGGTTCGCTAGAGAGGTGGACTCTGAGATGGAAATTGATAAGTTTCTTGAGGAGTGGTCTTGGGAGCAACGTCTGTGATGGAGTGAAGGAAGCAGAAGAGATTTCCACAGAGGCCTTCGTCCATTTCACAGGGAGCCCTGGAGTTAGGGTGACCCTTCAAAATGGATACAAATGGAAACAAGAGGGTCAGCTTTTATACTCCAGCATCTACCAGGAACGGGGTGTAACCTTAGCCAAGACAGTTCAGTGGAGGGCAATCCCCAAAGTAGGAATCAACTGTGTCTTTGGCAGCCAGAGTCCAGGCAGCTACTGAGGGAATGAGCTCGTCACCCCAAAAGAGCAATCTGGATGGAGCAATCCCCTACATTTCACAGTATTTGCAGAGTGAATGAATATATATATTTTTGGATATATGTTTTTTTCACAATTTATACTATTGTATAAGGAAATATGGTTTTGAAATAATTATTGATAAATGTGTTTCACTGTTTTAAACCTATCACAATAATAAATGCAATTTATTAATTGCTTGCTCTGTGTCTAGCACTATGTTAAGAATTTTACACGAATTATTTTATATAATTCTTATAATAACCTTATGAGGGGGAATGTCTATTATTATCCCCATTTTACGGATAAGCCAGCTGGGCTCAGGGAAATTAAATAATTTGTCCAAGGGCACACAGTAGATGGTGGAACTGGATTTTAGTTCAGTTCCATTTAACTTGCAAGTGCTGGTTCTTAACCACTATCACCTGCTCTTTCTGTTCATCACTCTATCTGTCTCATTAAAGATTTTTTTCTGCTCCAAGTGGAGTCAACTCATTAATCTCTTATGTTATCTCATCTTTTCTTTTTAGTGTTTTGCTTGATATACTATTTATTTGTTTATCCTCCTGCCCAGAACATGAGCTTTGATTTATCCACATGCTTTTCCACATCCCAAACGTTACTTGCACATAGTAGGCAACGATTTCATATTTGTTAAATGTATGAATACATTTTGGTCATGTTGGCTACTGCATTTGGTGGTTCAAGTAAAAGACTATCAATATCAGAACCAGATAATTCTGCCTAGAAAAAAAGTGCTATTGAGGTTTTCTCAAGGCATAAACTAATGGAATAAATGAGCTTAATTTATTATAGCAGGTTAGCAAATGGTATAATAGAATGCATGGTTATTTTCCTTTGCTTCCCAAGAAATAATTTGTTACAAAGTAGACTGGTTCATTTTTTTTCCAATGAATATTTATTTGAAGTTGTGTTTTTGTTTCGTTTGTTTTGATTTTTGGTTTGGAGCACTGTGTATTAAGCATTTGGAGGGAAGACATATGTGTGTGTACACACACAGGAGTAGGCCTCTGCTCTCTGAAAACTTACCGTATTGTCAGGGAGACCTGAAAGATAACTAAGGAACAACTAACAAAGACATTTATTAGGTAAGAACATGACAAAGTGATACAAACAGGAATAAGATGATCAAGTATTACAACTCTAGTGAGTGCTGAGAAGGAGACAAGGTAGGGAGTTCTAGACAGTGGGAGAGCCCAATGTAGGAAAAGCTTCCAAGGGGGAAGTGATGGTTTAAATAACTCTTGAAGAACAAGATAGGATCTAAGCAAATGGATAGAAGTGTTCAGGCAGAAGTGTGAGAGGGTTTAGTGCAACTGGAAACTGCAAGTTGATGGCTGTAACTGGAGCTGAATGAATGCATCAATAGGTAGGATATTCATTTTTTAAATTGCTATTGTAACAAATTAATCAACTTTAGTGGCTTAAAACAATAAAAATGTCCCATGAATATGTAGTCTACAAAACTCAGATTACAGGAAACTAGTGTCAATTTTTTCAATAGGTAAATTGTAAGTAAAAGTAAAATCTTCTTAAGCAGATTTGTATTTTCATGAAGGGGATAGTTGTAGATTTAAAAAGACCTAAAAGGCATATCAACTTATTTCTAAATGGGCAAGACTGTATTAGAATGTCCAGGGATGCACATTTGGGTGAAAATACCTTCAAGAAAGACAAGGACATGATTACTTTGTAAGTCAAGATAATGGTTACTTTTGATGGGAAGAGAGGACTGTGATTAGGATGGGACACAGGGAGTGATTCTGCAGTGTCTGGCAAATTTCTATTTTTAAAAAATTTGAATCAGGATCCAATAAAGTTCATATATTGCCATTGGTTAATATCTTTCTGTATCTTTTAACCTGCAGGTTAAAACTTCATCCTGATTTCTTTGTTTTCCATACAGTTTATTTGTGAAGGAACTTAGTCACTTTACTTGTCCTACAGTTTTCTAGATATTGCTGATGGTATTCCCAGGGCATTATTTAACATATTTTTCTATACTCTGTCTTTCTTTTAAATTAGTATTTAGCTCTATAGGCTTGATCAGATACAGGTTTTGCTTTTTTCCCCCAAGGAGAATTCATGGGTAGTATTGTGTCCTTCCACGAGAAGGCACAATGGCTGGTTGCATGGTATTTTTATTTGAGAAAATATTATTCCAACTGCTAAATGGCAAGTTTTATACTTGTAAAAAATATGGAAATCCTCCCAGCTCAACCTCTCAAGTAGCTGGGACTATAGGTGCACACTACCATGCCCAGCTCCATTTTTCAACACATATTTTTACAAGACTAAATGGGTCCAGTACATTGTCTCTATTTATAATACTTTGGAATGTTTTACCAAATTTAAATGTTGCAAAATTAGGACCTTTTCAGTCTTCTCCTGGTAATGATAATACATTTATCCAATTAAAATTCAGAGCTCCACCAGAATATTCTTTCCACAAGTGGAGATATTCCAAAGCCCAATAATAGAATTTCAAAATTAAATCTTGCATACTATTTGTGCTGTCATCATTCCATTTGTTTAGTTCCTCCTTTCTTTTTTGCAGAGATAAATTTCCAGTCTTTCTTTTTGCAAGTTCTATTTTCAGTAATCACAACTTTCTACAAGCTTCAAAGATTTCCAATGACCAAATTTGAGAGTGCGTATTTATATAAAAGTGTATTATTGAAAGGCACATAGGTTGATCTACATAGTCGTTTTTCAAAGGTGCAAACATTTCTAAAATCTGATGATGGGAAGCTGAGAAGACTCATTCTGCCATGTTAAAGTACTTTTAGTTTTCAATATTAGTTTCATCATGAACATTTTAGAGTTTACTAATTCTGTGTATTTATAAAAATACTTTCAATATTTATAGCTCTTATATCAACTGGTAGAGTATTGCTTCTTGTTTGGATGCAATTAAGAATTTTGTGTTCACTATGACCTATTGTATCTTCTTGCTTTCAAAGTTCCTTAATTTAGTGAGAACATTGCTTTTACTATGATGCTGTGCCCTACCAAAATTAGTAATCATTTTATCCTCTCAAAGGAAAATCTTTTTCTTCAAAGTTTAACATTTTAAATTGAATTTGCAATAATATGGACATTAATGTCAGATGTTTTATCTTCAACAGAATGAACATAAAAGCTTTACTTTAATTACATAAATTGAATGGAAAGAAACAAACCACTATTGAAATTAACCTATTTTCTACTTGATGCATCTGGGGTTATTTAACTTCATGAGGAATTCCTCTTATATTCATGGTAAAAGCATATTTATAACTATTGTATTATCTTTTTTTGGTACATGACAAGAAAACTCAGAACTGAAAATTAGCACAATTAATTTCACATAGGTATTTGATCTCAATGAAAAGTGATGTGTCATATACCTTTGGTCTTTTTCAGGTATAGTCTTCTTAAAAAAGTATAACGTTTTGTGGTAGTTACTGATACTTCTTAAGCAGATTTGTGTTTTCATGTACTCAGTAATAACATTGTAATCCCCATGGTTGATGACAAATGTTGATACATATTTTCTCAAAAGTTACTCATTCACCATATTTTCTTCAGAAATGAGAATCCAGTTCTTAATTACACTTAATACAATTCCTTTCTCATACAAAAATTTAGTACAAAATAGAAAGCATTACCAAACAACAAAATAGTTACATGAAAGTAGATTCACAATATTCAACAAATGCCAAGACTTTGTAGTAAGAATGTTAATATTTTTTCTGAGCATTTTAATCTCATACATGTACACCTCACTTATCATGTTTTAGGTTTCCCACTGACTTCACTAACTGTTGGCCTGGTGGCACTGTGTGTGTGTGTGTGTGTGTGTGTATGTGTGTGTGTGTGTGAGAGAGAGAGAGAGAGAGAGAGAGAGAGACAGAGAAAGAGACAGACACAGAGAGACAGAAAGAGAGAGACACTGAGTTTCTATTGGGTGTACACCTAGGAGTTCAACTGCTGGGTCATAGGTTACATGAATTTTCAACTTAAAGTGAGAGATAAATCCATTATCAACAGCAATATATAAGATGTCTTGTCAAGCAACATCTTTGCCAAATCTTAACATGGTCAAACTTTAAATTTATGGCCAATGGAGTATATACAAAATGGTGTTTCAGTTGGCTTTAATTCATATATTCCAGACCACCAACAAAGCTGAAAATCTGTTCATATGTTTAATGGCTATAGGAATCTTCCCTTCTGTAAAATGCTTATACATGCCTTTAACTCATTTTTTCCTCCTTTAAAAAAATAAACTTTTTTTTAGAGAAAGTGTATGTTCACAGCAAAACTGAGTGGAAGATACAGAAAGTTCCCATATACTCTATAGTACTTTGTTACTACTGATAAACCTACATTGACACAACTTCATCCAAAGTCTGTAGTTTACATTAGAGCTCACCTTTGGTGTTGTTCATTCTATGGGTATTGACAAATATATTATGACATGTATCCACCATTATAGAATCATACAAAATAGTTTTGTTGCCCTAAAATCTTCTGTGTTCTGCCTACTTATCCCTTTCTTCCCTCGATCCTTGGCAACCATGAATTTTTTTATATTTCTATAGCTTTGCCTTTTCCAGAATGTCACATAGATGAAATCATGCAGTATGTAGCCTTTTCAGATTGGCTTCCTTCACTTAGTAATAGGCATTTAAAGTTCTTCCATTTCTTTTCATGTCTTGATAGTTGGTGCATCTAGAAAATGAAACATTATAAACTGTGGTACATCTGGACAATGAAATATTATTCAGAGCTAAAGAGAAATCACGGTTTATGCATGTAACTACTGAAGAACATCTTGGTTGCTTTAAAGTTTTGGCAATTATGAATGAAGCTGCTATAAGCATTAATGTGAAGGTTTTTATGTGGACATAAGTTTTAAACTTCTTTGGATAAATTCCAAGGAGTGTGATTGCTGGATCATATGTTAAGAGTATATTTAGTTTTGTAAGAGAATTCTATCTTCCAAAATGGCTGTATTTAATATCATTTTGCATACCTGCCAGCAATGAATGAGAGTTTCTATGGCTCCATAGCCTCATCAGCATTTGGTGTTGTCAAAATTTTTGATTTTGGCCATTCTGATAGGTATGCAGTGGTAGTTCATTATTGTTTTGATTTGTAATGCCCTAATGACATATGATGTGGAACATCTTTTCATGTGCTTATTTGCTACCTGTATATTTTCCTTGCTCAGGAGCATGTTCAGATCTTTTGCCCATTTTTAAATTGGGTTGTTCTTTATCATATTGTTGACTTCTCAGCTCTTTCATGTACTTTGAATAACAGTCTTTAATCATGTCTTCTGCAAATATTTTCTTCCTGTCTGTGGCTTATTTTCTCATTCTCCTGACAGTATCATTCTCAGAGCAGAAGCTTTCATAATTTTAACAAAGTGCAACACTTATCAATATTTTTTTCATGGTTCATACCTTTGCTGTTGAATCTAAAATATCATAATCATACCCAAGGCTATCTAGATTTTCTCCTATGTTATATTCTAGAAGTTTTATAGTTTTGTGTTTTACATTCAGGTCTATGATCCATTTTGGGTTAATTTTTGTGAAGGATGGAAAGTCTCTGTCTAGATTCATATTTTTGCATGTCTAGTTGCTCCAATACCATTTGTTGAAAAGACGATGTTTTCACCATTGTATTGCTTTTTCTCCTATGTCAAACATCATCAATTATATTCATGTGGGTATTATGGACAAATAAAATTGTGCGTTGTGTTGGTACAAAACTAATTTTGGTTTTGGAACGTGAATTTTAAATCATTATAACTAGGCTCAGACACATCTTCGTTAATCAAAATAGGAACCATTACAATCAACACATTTTTACCAACGAGAAATGTAGAAATGTTTGTTTATCCCTGTAGCATAAAAATCCATGCTTTGGGATTCGACGAACTCTTGAAAAGCATTTTCTGCATCCTGGTGTTTGTGGAAGCGTTTTCACTGCAAAAAGTTGTAGAGGTGCCTGAAGAAATGGTAGTCGGTTGGCAAATGGTCAGGTGAATATGGGAGATGAGGCAAAACTTCATAGTCCAATTCGTTCAGCTCTCGAAGCATTGGTTGTGTGATGTGCAGTCCAGTGTTGCTGTGAAGAATTGGGCCCATTCTTTTGACTAATGCTGGCTGCATATGTTACAGTTTTTGGTGCTTTTCAATGATTTACTGAGCGTACGTATCTGATGTAATGGTTTCACCGGGATTCAGAAAACTGTAGTGGGTCACATTGGCAGCAGACCACCAAACAGGGAGCGTGACCTTTTTTTTCTGGCTCAAGTTTGCCTTTGGGAAGTGCTTTGGAGCTTCTTCTTGGTCCAACCACTGAGCTGGGCATTGTCAGTTGTCATATAAAATCCACTTTTTGTTGCAGGTCACAATCCGATTGAGAAATGGTTTCTTGTTGTTGCATAGAATAAGAGAAGATGGCACTTCAAACAATGATTTTTTTTAAATTTCTTTTTGCTCAGCTCATGAGGCACCCACTTATTGAGCTTTTTCACCTTTCCAATTTGCTTCAAATACCGAAGGACCATAGAATGGTCCACCTTGAGCTCTTCGGCAACTTCTTGTGTAGTTTAAGAGGATCAGCTTAGATAATTGCTCTCAATCAGTCGTTCTCAACTTCCAATGGCCGACCACTATGCTCCTCGTCTTCAAGGCTCTTGTCTCCTTTGCAAAACTTCTTGAACCTCCGCTGCACTGTACATTTGTTAGCAGTTCCTGGGCCAAAGCATTGTTGATGTTGTGAGTTGTCTCCACTGCTTTATCACCCATTTTGAACTGGAATAAGAAAATAGCTTAAATTTGCTTTTTGTCTAACATAATTTCCATAGTCGAAAATAAACAGAAAATAAACAGCAAGTAATAAGTAATTAGCCAAAAAAACCCATAAAGCGAGAAATGCCCATTAAAATAATGTATAACATAACCACATTATTTAAGAATTTATTCCAATATCAAATGGCAAATTCCAACAATGCAAAAACTACAATTACATTTGTCCCAACCTAATATATTTAAGATGTATGAAGTGATGGATTCAATATGTATATACACTGTGAAATGATTACTACATTTAAGTTAAGTTAAGCAATATTGCTGGGCACGATGTCTCATGCCGGTAATCCCAGTATTTTGAGAGGGCAAGGCGGGCAGATCACCTGAGGTCAGGAGTTCAAGACCAGCCTGGCCAACATAGCGAAACCTCATCTCTACTGAAAATACAAAAATTAGCCAAGTGCAGTGGCACCCACCTGTAATTCCAGCTACTTGGGAGGCTGAGGCAGGAGAATCGCTTGAAACCAGTAGGTGGAGGTTGCATTGAGCTGAGATCACACCACTGCACACCAGCCTGGGTGACAGAGCAAGACTCTGTCTCAAAAAAAAAAAAAGTTAAGCAACACATTCAATCACCTCACACAGTTACCATTTTTTGTGTGTGCTGAGAACACTTAAGATCTGCTCTTTTCACAAATTTCAAGCATACAACACAGTATTGTTAACTATAGTCTCAATTTGCATTTCCCTGATGATTAATGATATTGAGCCCGTTTTCATATACCTGTTCACCATTTGTATGTCCTCTTGTGAGAAATGTCAAGTACTTTACCATTTTAAAATTGAGTTGTTTTTTAATATTTAAATATTAAAATAGTTAAGATTATAACATTATTATTATTATTTGAGATGGAGTTTCGCTCTTGTTGCCCAAGCTGGAGTGCAATGGCGTGATCTTGGCTCACCGCAACCTCTGCCTCCCAGGTTCAAGCGATTCTCTTGTTTCAGCCTCCCAAGTAGCTGGGATTACAGGCACCCGCCACCACACCTGGCTAATTTTGTATATTTCATAGAGATGGGGTTTCTCCATGCTGGTCAGTCTGGTCTCGAACTCCTGACCTCAGGTGATCCGTCCACCTGAGCTTCCCAAAGTGCTGGGATTACAGGCGTGAACCGAACCACTGTGCCCAGCCTATTATTATTTTTGCTATTAAGTTGTATGAGTTATTTACATATTTTGGATATCAACCCCTTATCAGATATATAGTTTGCAAATATTTTCTCCCATTTTTTAGGTTGTATTTTATTTTTTTGATTGTTTCCTTTCCTGTGCAGAAGTTTTTTAGTTTGACGGAATCTCAATCTGTTTTCGCTTTTGGTGCCTGCGCTTTTGGTGTCATATCAAAAAAGTTTTTTCTAAGATGAATTTCAAGGGATACATGTGCAGGATGTAGGTAAACTGCGTGTCAGGGGGGCTTGCTGTACAGATTATTTTATCAACTGGGTAATAAGCATAGTACCCCATAGGTTTTTCTTTTTATTATCTCCCTCCTCCCACCCTCCACCCTCAAGTAGGCCTCAGTGTCTGTTGTTCCCCTCTTTGTGTCCATGTGTTCTTGTTGTTTGGCTCTCACTTATAAGTGAGAACATGCAATATTTGCTTTTTCTGTATATGTGCATGCATATTTTTAGTTTTTTTTTTGTTTTTACAGAGTCTCACTCTGTCATCCAGTTTGGAGTGCAGTGGTGCAATCTCGGCTCACTGCAACTTCTGCCTCCCAAGTTCAGCAATTCTCCTTCCTCAGTCTCCACAGTAGCTGGGACTACAGGAGCACACCACCATGCCTGGCTAATTTTTGTATTTTTAGTAGAGATGGGGTTTCTCCATGTTGGCCAGGCTGATCTTGAACTTCTGGCCTCAGGTGATCCAGTTGCCTCAGCCTCCTGAAGTGCTGGGATTACGGGCATGAGCCACTGCGCCTGGGCAAGCCACCATGCTCAGCCTGTGTCTCTATGGTAGAATGATTTGTATTCCATTAGGTATATACACAATAATGGGGTTGCTGAGTTGAATGGTAATTCTGTATTTAGATCTTTGAGGTATCACCACACTGCTTTCAACGATGGCTGAACTAATTTACATGCCCGTCAGCAGTGTATAAGTGTTCTCTTTTCTCTGCAACTTCACCAGTATCTGTTATTTTTTGAGTTTCTAATAATGGCCATTCTGACTGGTGTAAGATGGTATCTCATTGCGGTTTTGATTTGCATTTCGCTAGTGATCAGTGATGTTGAGCTTTTTTTCCATATGCTTTTTGGCCATATGTGTGTCTTCTTTTGAAAAGTGTTCATGTCCTTTGTCTACTTTGTAATGAGGTTGTTTTTTACTTACAAATTTGCTTAAGTTCCTTATAAATTCTGCATATTAAACCTTTGTCAGATGCATAGTTTGCAAATATTTTCTCCCATTCTGTAGGTTGTCTGTTTACATTGTTAATAGTTTATTTTGCTGTGAATCTGTAAATTGCCTTGGGCAGTGGGGCCATTTTAATGATACTGATTCTTCCTGTCCATGAGCATAGAATGTTTTTCCATTTGTTTGTGTCATCTCTGTTTTCGTTTTTTTTGAGATGGAGTTTCACTCTTGTCACCCAGGCTGGAGTGCAATGGTGTGACCTTGGCTCATTGCAACCTCCTAAGCTCCTGGGTTCAAGTGATTCTACTGCCTCAGCCTCTCAAGTAGCTGGAATTACAGGTACCCACCACCACACCTAGCTAATTTTTGTATTTTTAGTGGAGTCAGGGCTTCACCATGTTGGCCAGGCTGGTCTTCAACTCCTGACCTCAGGCGATCCACCTTCCTGGGCCTTCCAAAGTGCTGGGATTACAGGTTTGAGCCACTGCTCCTAGCCAAGATTTCTTTGAGCAGTGTTTTGTAATTCTCATTGTTGAGATCTTTCATCTCTCTGGTTATCTGTGTTCCTGGGTATTTTATTCTTTTCATGGCTATTGTGAATAGAATTATAGTTCTGATTTGGCTCTCAGATTGGAATGCTACTGATTTTTGAACATCGATTTGGTATCCTGAAGCTTTGCTGAAATTGTTTATTAGATCAAGGAGCTTTAGGGCAGAGACTATGGGGTTTTCTAGGTATAGAATTATGTCATCTGCAAACAAGTATAGTTTGACTTTCTCTCTTCCTAATTGAATGCCTTTTATTTCTTTCTCTTACCTGATTGCTTTGGCTAGGACTTCCAAACTGTGTTGAATAGGAGTGTTTCAAGAGGTCATCCTTGCCTTATTCCAGTTTCCAAGGGGAATGCTTCCAACGTTTCCCAATTCAGTATGATGTTGGCTGTGCATTTGTCATAGATGGCTCTTAATATTTTGAAGTATGTTCCTTCAATGCCTGGTTTGTTGAGGGTTTTTAATATAAAGAGATGTTGAATTTTATCAAAAGCCTTTTCTGCATCTATTGAGATAATCATGTGTTTTTTAGTTCTGTTTATGTGATGAATCACATTTATTGATTTGTGTTTTTTGAACCAACCTTATGCCTCAAGGATGAAGCCTACTTGATTGTGGTGGATTCGTTTTTAGATGTGCAGCTGAATTTGGCTTGCTAGTATTTTGTTGAGGATTTTTGCAAATGCTTAGAATTTTTAAGTCTATATTAGTGAGCAAAATAGGTTTGTTATGCTCCTTTTTTGTACTGTTTTATGCATTTTTGATCTCAGATATAGGCAGGACTAATAGATGAGTAAGGGAAGAAATCCTTTTTTCCTTTTTATATTCTCTGAAAGCATTTGAATGAGATTAAGATTATCTGTTTTGAGATTGGTATTTGCTTTAAAAGAGATTTGAAATTATTGTTTTAATTTTTTCATATTAACAGGATCATTCAAGCTTATAATGTATTTCTCAAATCAATTCTGCTAAGTTATATTTTTCTAGAAATTTGTCCATTTTGCCTAATTCATTAAAGTTGTTGTGTGCTTATCTTTATATTCTCTGCTTTAAGTTAAGCTCTTCTTTTTCATTTATCATTTTTACTTTGGTGCCTCGTCTCTCATTCTCTGTCATTTTTTCTTTATGAATCTTACTGAATGTATACTTTTTTGCATTTTTTCCCCAAAATCCCAATTTTTGTCTTTGTTGCACTTTTGCATGTGTCACTCCTATTTCATTGATTTACATTCTGTTTTTTATTATTATTCTGCTTTCTTTAGGTTCAGTCTAATACTCTCTTTCAGATGTCTAATTAATTCATAACTTTCCCCTTAAAATAAGTATTTAAGGCTATAACATTTCCTTCAAAATACTGCTTTTCCTATATGCCTTAAGTTTTGATATGCAGTATTTTTATTATAATTTTCTTTTAAACATATTACAATGTTCATTACAAGTTACTTATCAGTGTGTTTTTAAAATTTCTGAAAACATGGATATCAACCCATCATGAAGGATCTGAGATTTTACCCTACTTACAAGCTAACAAGTCAACATCCTTGTTAATATTCAGCTCATAGACGATGACAGATTTGAGATTCCTAGGTCAGCAACAAAGGACCTTATAAAACACAGCATAAGCAGTGGTCAGTGTATCAGCATTTTCATGTGCTGGGTCCCCAAACCTCAATTTCACCAGGGTGATGAAGAGAGCCAGGTGACATGTGCATTTACAGTGAGTTGTGTTACAGGAAATAATTCAGAGCTTAAGAAACTCAGATATTTTATACTGTACAATAAGCATGCTTGCCCTTTGCTCTAGAGGGAGATACTATCTTTATCTTCCGAAGTTGTCTGCTATACAAATATCCTTGAAAAGATATCATGAGAAAAAGCCAGTCAGCATCTCTGCTCATAAGACTTGCAGAAATACAAAACCCATGGAAAATTATCTCACAATAGTAAATATATTGGTTAATTATTTTTGTTATCTTTCTAATTTAATTGAGTTGTCAGAGAAAATAGTCTGCATAATACCTATGCTTTAAAATTTATTAAGCTTCATTTTGTGGCTCAGTACATTATCCAGTTTTTTTTGCTGTCTCATTTACAAAATATATTTCTTAAAAGAATCCAAGTTCTCAAATTTCTGGATGCAAAGTTCTATGTAGGTCTATTAGATCAAGATTTTTAATTGCATTATTCAGACTTCCTATATCCTTTCTGAATTTTATCTCTTTAATCTATTGATAATTGGGAGAGGTGTATCAGAATCTCCTACCTTGATGGTATCAATTTCTCCTTTTTGCTTTTGTTGTTCCATCAATTTTAACTCTACATATTTTGAAGCTATTTTATTAGGTTTATCCATAGTTAAAAATGTCTATACTTTTTTGGCAAAATGAATGTCATTTGTACTGACCTGCTCTCACTCTAATAATGCTTTGTTTGAAAAAAAACTATTTTGTCTGATACTAATGTAAACACTAGGCTTCTCTTGTTAAGTATTTGCCTTATATGACTTCTTTTAACCTTTCACTTTCAACCTTTGCATGTCCTTGATGATTTAGGCGTGTCTCTCATAAAAAGATATATTGTATTATGTTTATTATTCTTATTTTTCAAAACGAGTGCTTCTGTGTTGTAATATTTCTGCTTTAGATGAAATCTTTTCAAATAGTTTTCTCTTGAAAGAATCCTGTTCTTCAGATATCTTGATGTATTGGCCTGTTGACATATTTGTCGAAATCCGAGCCACTTTTTTTCATCAATGGCTATGGTGAAAAGGTCAGAGGTCAGATCTCAATCTGCGTTCCCTCAAATGAGTTTCAAGAAGTCACTGTGGAGGTAATATGACCCTTATGCTGGGGAGCCCCACATTTAATCACTCCTCTGTAGCAGCATTAACAGAGGTCTCAGGACCTACTCATGATGTTGAGAGACAGGACTCAGGGCATTCATTTTGCTTGTATGAATCATAGCAGGAATGACATACCTCTGGAACTCATAGCAGCAGTTTCCAGGTTGTGGTGGTTTCCTGATGATGACAATAACAGCACGGTTCTGGAACCAGGGGCCCCCTGATCGTATAAGAGGTAGCAGCTGCCCTGATAGTCAGGTTCCATGGTAAGTGTGTAGAAGTTGTTTCTGAAAACTCAAACTAGAGTTTTTCCTTCAGCTCCTTCCACAATTCTATAATGAGTTCTAATATGGTTTGGTTCTGTGTCCCTACCCAATTCTCACTTTGAATTGTAATAATCTTCACATGTCAAGGGTGGGATCAGGTGGAGATGATTGAATCATGGGGGTAGTTTCCCCCATGCTGTTCTCGTGATAGTGAATGAGTTCTCACGAGATCTGTTGTTTTTATAAGAGCTCTTCCCACTTTGCTGCTGGGCACTTCTCCTTGCCTTGTGAAGAAGGTACTTGCTTCCCCTTCTGTCATGAATGGAAGTTTCCTGAGGCCTCTCCAACCATGTGAAACCGTGAGTCAATTAAATCTCTTTTATTTATAAATTACTCAGTCTCACTGGGTGCGGTGTCTCACGCCTGTAATCCCAGGACTTTGGCAGGCCAAGGCAGGTGGATCATGAGGTCAGGAGTTTGAGGCCAGCCTGGCCAACACGGTGAACCATGTCTCTACTAAAAATACAAAAATTAGCCAAGTGCGGTGGCAGGTGCCTGTAATACCAGCTACTTAGGAGGCTGAGGCAGGAGAATTGCTTGAACCTGGGAGGTGGAGGTTGCAATGAGCCAGACCATGCCATTGCACTCCAGCCTGGGCGACAGAACAAAACTTTGTCTCAAAAAAAAAAAAATTACTCAGTCTCGGGTATTTCTTCATAGTAGCATGAGTGTGGACTAACACAAATTCTTTCCTGCTTGAACTAGCTAAAGTGTAGTCTGTATAACTGAACCCGGACCTAGACAATATGCTAAAGGGTCTAAGAAAGTTGAACTCATTAAAGTAGAGAATTGAGTGGTGGTGTTACCAGAGGCTGAGTAAAAGGGGTGAATGGGGAAAGGGGAGATGTTGCTCAAAGTGTGACAATTTTAAATAGGAGGAATAAGCTTTAGTAATCTATTGCAGAGAATGGTGACTATAATAAACAATAACGCATCATATATTTCAAAATTACTAAAAGAGAAGATTTAAAATATTTTCACAACAAAAAATAAGAGTGTGAAGTTACGTATTTGTTAATTAGCAAATGATTTAATCATTTCATATTATAAATACATATCTAAACATCACATTGTACTGTTGTATCTGAGTGAGTCAAGGAATGTGCCACACACTGAGATTGAATTATGAGTCCTTTATTATGCCGGTGATCGAGAGGTGGCTAACACCCAAAATTCTCTCGGCCCCTAAGAAAAAGTTAGTTGGTCTTATATACCCTAGTTTTAAAAGGGAGGGGGAACTTAGCTGAAGCAAATTTTTCACAAAAGCAGAGTAAGCAAAAGTTAAAAAATAAACTAGTACATGAGAAATAAAACAGTGCCAGGTGCGAGGGGTAAAGCTGTCATGAAAGACATACAACTTATAAATAATGGGGGCTCTGGGCACTCGGCACTCGACAGCACCTGCATTCCCAGGCTCTGCTGGTACCACTTAACTCAGCCTCTTATCAACAAATGTATTCCTGGAGATGCCCAGTGTCAGCCTGCCCCAGCTATATACTATTGTTACATACGTAATGGTGGGAAAATAACTAAAATGAAGAAGCTAAGATGGAGTCAGTCTGGCTCAAGAAGCTAACATAAAGCCTGAACAGCTTTTAGTCTGAGAAAGAGAGAGTTAGTTTTAGCTGGCAAAAAGCAGGTTATCACAGTACCTCATAAATGTCTAATATATACAATTTTATTCGTCAATTAAGTAATTTAAAAACAACATGCTAAAAGGAATTATAAGAATTTTAGTAATCTTCTTCCCTCAAAATCTATATCAATGTGCTTTTACATTTGTATTACATAACTTTTGTTTTAGTTGTGCTGGTAGTCAGACAAACTGAAAAGTTTTCTCAACTCAGAAATTCTGTTAGTAGTCAAAACTTCAAAATGGGCTGCTTGTAGTATTTACAATAGCAGTGACATGGAATGAGCCTAAATGCCCATCAATGGTGAACTGGATAAACAAAATGTGGTGGTACATATACACCATGGAGTATTATGCAGCCATAAAAAATACAAAGTCATGGTTTTTTACAGCAACATGGATGCAGCTGCAGGCCATTATTCTAAGAGAATTGACACAGAAACAGAAAACCAAATACTGTATGTTCTCAGTTTTGTAAGTGGGAGCTAAACATTGAGAACACAAGGACATAAAGGTAGGAACAATAGAGTTAGAAAAAATGAATAAGGTTTACTATTTGATAGCACAACAGGGAGAATATAGTCAATAATCACTTAATTGTACATTTTAAAATAACAAAGAGTATAATTGGATTGTTTGTAATACTAAGAATAAATGCTTGAGGTGATGGATATCTCATTTACTCTAATATGATTATTATTCATTGCATGCCTTTATCAAAATATCTCATGTAACCTGTAAATATATACACATACTATGTACTCACAAAAATTAACAATGATTTTTTTTTTAAAGATGGGAATAATAGATAGTGGGTACTATTAGAGAAAGGAGGGTGTAAGGTGGGGGCAAATGTTGAAAAAATACCCATTGGGTGCTCTGCTCACTACCTGGATGATGGGATCATTTGTATCCCAAACCCCTGAGACACACAATTTACCCATATAACAAAGCCGTGCATGTATCCCCTGACCTAAAATAAAAGTTGAGAAATAAAAAGAAAACAGGCTACTTTTAATCTTCGCTTTTTTTGCTATAACATCCCAAGCTCCACATCCCTCACACTGCATATATGGATGCATCAGACCACCTAAAACAGTCATATATTAAATCGTATTAACATATTTTAAAGTAACATCTCTGTTGCATATATTTATAACTACGTTTTAAAGATGAATTCCCAGAAATTAAATTGCATCACAAACATTTTTCATTCTGGATACTTATTTCATATATTTCCTAAAGTGTTTTACTACTATATTTTCTGTCCACAATGTAGGATTTTTTTCCTAGCGTTAATCCATTGTGCAATTACCCAAAATAGGAATTCTGACAAAGTATCTTTTGCAAATCTGGTAAATGAATGATGGTCTTTTATTGTTGCCTCAATGTGCATTTTTGATTACTGGGATATTTGAAAATTTTACAATATTTATTTGACTAAATGTATTTCCATTTGTTGATGGAGTCTTTAAAGTCAGAGAGAGATTTTGTGTTTAGAGTAAAAAGATCACTTGGATTTTGCTTTATTTATATGACCAGTGAACAAATCTGGCAAAGTCATTTTTTTTCTTACATAGAGATTAAATGCTGTCTTAATTAAATTTCCTTAAACAACTTAAGCTCCAATAACAAATTTAATGTAACTGGTTTTTTTGAAGACATCGGACAAGTTATCAGCAATGTAAACATTTCAAACACCTTCAACAGCAAAGACAACATGAATAAACATAGTGATTGCAAAACTTATTCTACAAAATAATTCCTTGGGTTCCAGGTTAAGTATCAACGAAGATGTTGAACTAAGACCGCTAGCTCCCTTAGCCAAAATTGATATCTGAAAGATACTGTAAAGGTATGGAGAAAGCTGAGAAACTCTTCAGAGGTTCAATCCCTGGTATGAGTGTTTGCAGAAGTAAATCAGGGTAGTGAATAAACAGTGCTGAAGAGCTGAGGAAAATGGTTGGAGATTGACTAATTTCCAGCAGTCACTTCCCCATTGCACTCCCAAACTCCAGTCCTGGTGCCTTTTCAAAATGGTCCTCTGGGTGGAATTATTGAAGGAAGAGCCTTGATATGAAGAAATAGGTTGGTAGAGTGAGGAGTGATTAAATATGGGGCTCCCCATCATATGGGGAGCATATTGCCTTCCACAGACTCATCATAGAACCTTACCATTGGGGTAGCTGCTGCCTCTTACATGATCTGGAGCTCCTGGCTCCAGAATTGTGTTGTTATTGCCATCATCAGGAAACCACCATGATCAGGAAACTGCTGCTGTGAGCTCCAGAGGTGTACCATTCCTGCTATGATCCATACAAGCAAAATGAATGCCCTGAGTCCTGTCTCTCAACATCATGAGTGGGTCCCGAGACCACTTTTAGTGCTGCCACAGAAAATAAAAAATACCTGCAAAATCATTCATGAAGTTTTTATGCTGTGTTTTTCAGCTCCATCAAGTCATTTATATTCTTCTCTAAGCCGTTTATGCTAGTTAGCATCTCATCTAACCTTTCTTCTAGGTTCTTAGTTTCTTTGCATTGGGTCAGCACATGTTCTTTTAGCTCTGAGAAGTTTGTTATTACCCACCTTCTGAAGCCTGTTTCTGTCAATTCATCAGATTCATTCTCCATGCATTTTTGATCCCTAGCTGGTGAGGAGGTGTGATCCTTTGGAGGAGGACAGACATTCTGGTTTTTGGTGATTTCATCCTTTTTGCACTGGTTTCTTCCCATATTAGTGGCTTTATATACCTTTAAGTCTGCTGCGACGGAACTCTTAACTGCCTCTTTTCCCAGGTGCTCTGTCCTAGGAAGGTCAGATTTATAAATTCCTTTCATGCTGCTGCCTTGTTTCATAGATGCCCTGCCCCGCATGGAGTAGCCTAGTCACAGTCTGCCAGCAGAGGCATTGCTGAGCTGCCATGGGCTCCGCCCAACTGCTGTGTGAACTTTCCTCAGTAGTGGTGGCCGCCCTTCCCTGCACTGAGCTGGATTGTCCTGAGTCCAGCTGTGCTTGCTGTGAAACACTCAATCCAGAGCATTTCAGATTGCTTGTTTTGTAGGAGTGGTAACTGCCGAGCCAGATCACCTGGCTCCCTGTCTCTGCCCCCTCCCTTTCAGTTGAATGGGCAGTTCTGTCTCCCAGGCATTCCAGGCACCAGTTGAAATGGCTGCCCAAATTTGTGTGAGTTTCTGTGCACCAACCCAGCACCAGCTGAAACTGCCATGCTGAAAACTCGTGGCACTTTTTGGCCTGGGAATCTCCTTGTCTGTGGGCAGTGAAAATTTGTTTGGAAATGTGGTGGGCACTCAACCTCTGCATTGTTCTTGCTGAGAACTGCACTCCGGAGCCGTTCCTATTTGGCCATCTTGGATCAGAACCAAAATTTTAATTTATAATATATTTTTATTTAAACCTTTAATTCTTCTGAAATGTATGTATCGATTCTCAGGTAAATCTCCCTAGCTAACATGGTATAGTATTGAGACTCATATCTAGCACCCTCTTGATGCTTCTAACTAAATAGTAATTCTACCAATGTTCTAACATTAAATGTAAAATTGCGAATCTGTTTAAAGAAGATACACTCCATCATGTTAAAAACATGTTACTATTGAAAGATATCAAAATTGACAGAAATAAATGGAAAATAATTTTATGCTCATGGACTGGAATAATCAGTATCATTAAAATGGCCATGTTGGAGAGATCCAAAATGGCTGATTAACAACAGCCCAGGATTGTAGCTCCCAGTGAAAGCACAGAGAGCGAGTGGGCGCCGCAATTTCAGACGAGTTTCTGTTGCCCACAAACTGGGAGATTACCGGCGGAGGAGCCACACGTGTCACCAGCGCGACTCTTTTGGCCGGCACAGCTGTTTTGCCGGCGCCCCGGCGCGGCGCAGCGCTTCTCAGTGCAGAGTATACGCGACTGGGCGCCCTTGAGTCAGCTCGGCTGGTCCCACCACCGCAAGGAGAACAGCAATTGGAAGCGCTGAGGACCGAGAGTTTCACAGTAAACACAGCTGAACCCGGGAAGACCAAGCTCTGTGGGGAAGGGGCGTCCGCCAAAGGAAAACTAA